>JAODAL010008639.1:0-116268 GCA_025379985.1 Phyllomedusa bahiana | reverse complement strand
GAAATTGACTCCTCTGGGCTGCTGGATTCCTTTGGGGTGTCCGCAAACCCAGCGGGAAATTCGTTGTGAAAGTCGTAACTGAGCCGCCCCTGCCGCAGATTATGTAATTTTGGCCTTGGCTGTGGCACAACGATTTGGGTCATCAAACACTTGTTTTCATAGTAGTGGATAAAGTCATCTAAGTCATTAAGAAGGATCACTCTTCTTTGAAAACATAAGGGGACGCCCATGCAAGAGCTTCATCTGTCAGAAGATTGATTATAAACAGCACTCTGAATGGAGCAGGCTGCATTTGGAAATAAATACGACATTGATTCAAGAATCCTCGGTAATGGTGACGATCTCCATTAAACTTTGAAGGCAGAGGCATGCGGGTATTAAAAATCTGAGCCGGTGTTACGTATATCCAGAAGTTGCTTTGAACTCAATTACTTCCTTCTGTTGGTCCAGCACCAGGGATTGCAATTTAGAAAATTTTTCTTGATAAGTGGCACCAAATTCTTGAAGCTCAGCCACTTGTTGCCTCAGGGTGCTTACAACAGACTCCATATTGGGAGAGATTATTCTGTAACGATCAGGAGCTGGTTTGGAGTCTTAGGGCCACATGTATGAAGCTCGCGGTGCGAGGCGCCCGTTTTCCGCCAGTTTCTGGCGGAATCTCGGCGCCTGTTTATGTCAGGGGTAGGGCCGCCCCATAAAAAAACATCATTGTAAAGTCCGCCGCAGCCTCGCCAGCGTGTGTGCAGTCGGGAATGAGGCGAAGTTCGGCGCTGCGTTTGAGATTGTCCGCCGGAGGTAGTCCCGATCATAAATGCGGGGAAAGTCCGCGCGCCTCGCCAGTGCGTGTGGCACAGTGCAGGGGGACAGGGGGCCTGTGCGGCGCTGCGCCGAAGATTCGCCGTCCGAGGAAGTGCCCTCATACATGCGGGGAAAAGTCCGCCCGCGCCTCGCCAGTGTGTGGGGCGCAGTGCGGGATTAGGCGCCGTGCGGGACTGCAGCGAAAATCTGTTCCGATGCGAGACAGGCTGGAGCGGCGAGAAATCATTCCACATGTCGGTGCGGAGTATAAATCCAAAATCGCCTTTATAAAGGCGTTCTAACATTCTCGGAAAAGAGCTGAAACATTAAAAATAAAAATTACATAAAACAAAATCACTTTCCAATATCCTAAGTCAAGAATTAGATATTGGAAATGGCCGGGAAATACAGTATTTCAAATTCCCTGAACCTATTCTCCTTGGTCGCCAGAAACCGGCCATATCAGAATAGGAGGGGACACTGAACTATTAAAACCTATGGGGGAGGATTGACCAATCAGAATCCACGGCGGGAAACTTTTTCAAAATACAGTAAAAATGCTAAAAACAGCTGATTGGCTGAGATAACGGGGGCTTGGGCTATCTCAGGCAAATCAGAATAGGAGCGACAAAGTCCCCTTTCTAGGCTATGGAGAAGTTTGGGACCAATCAGAATACGAGCGACAAGTCCCATTATAACCTATGGAGGGAGAATTAAACCAATCAGAATAGGAGCGACAGTGGCCCATTCTATCCTATGGAGAAAAATGGACCAATCATATTCAAGGGGGGGGACAGTTCAAAGTACAGTAAAAAAGCAGAAACGAGTGATGGTTGAAGCAGCGGGGGCTCGTCCAGCTTAGCCAATCAGAGCGCGAGCTGCTTTTCATATGAGTTCTATGGGGAATCGAAATTTAAAAGAGGCCCCGTAATTTGGACCAATGGGAGGCGATGCGACGCTCCTATGGGTTTTCTAATGCAATCTGGTATAAAACTGTACATGGCTGAAATCAAATTATAACATACAGATGTTGTGCCGATGTGTATATACAACGAATACTAATATGTGGCTAACTAAAAAAAAAAAAATCCATAAAATATTGTTTTTTTCTTTATTTTCGTTAGCAAAGGATCAATAGTATGGGTGCATCAAAAATAAAGAAATAAGCATGATTTTCTTGATTTCAAATTTTTATTTCGTTAGCCACATATTAATTATTTCTTTTATATACACATCGGCACACTTCTGTAGTGTTATAATTTGATTTCAGCCATGTACAGTTTTATACCAGATTGCATTAGAAACCCATAGGAGCGTCGCTCGCTCTCCCATTGGTCCAAATTACGGTGCCTCTTTTAAATTTCGATTCCCCATAGAACTCTATGAGAAAGCAGCTCGCGCTCTGATTGGCTAAGCTGGACGAGGCCCCCGCTGCTTCAAACCAATCAGCTCGTTTTGCATTTTTACTGTATTTTGAACTGTCCCGCCTTTGAATATGATTGGTCCATTTTTCTCCATAGGATAGAATGGGCCACTGTCACTCCTATTCTGATTGGTCAATTCTCCTCCATAGGATCTAATGGGACATTGTCGCTCCTATTCTCATTGGCTGGTTTTTTGCCGACCAATGAGAATAGCTTTACAAATTTGAATTACTGTCTTTCCCGGCAATTCTCTCTATGGGAATTCCCTATGTAGCGCCGGTCTCCGGGACGAACAGCGTTGTTCGGGGTTTTTAACTGCTTTATTTTTAAAAGGAAATGTTCTGGGGCTTTATCTGAGAATGTTTTAAACTGTATAAAAATAAATTTGTTGATTAATACTTCATGCCCCGCAGCGCTGAGCGCCGAGATTTGAGTGCCTCAATCTCTCCATAGAGTATAATGGGAGAAGTAGCCCCGGCTCTGATTGGCTGGGATAGCCAAGCCCCCGTAGCTCAGCCAATAAGCTTTTTCTGTCCTTTTTACTGTATTTTGAATTATCCCGCCCTGGGATTCTGATTGGTCTACACTTCTCCAAAGGCTTAGAATGGGACTTTGTCGCTCCTATTTGATTGGCTGAGCTAGCCCCAGACCCCGCTAGCTCAGCCAATCAGCTCTTTTCAGCATTTTTACTGTATTTTTAATTATCCCGCCCTGGATTCTGATTGGTCTACACTTCTCCATAGGCTAGAATGGGACTTTGTCGCTCCTATTCTGATTGCCTGAGCTAGCCGAGACCCGCTAGCTCAGCCAATCAGCTCTTTTCAGGCATTTTTACTGTATTTTGAATTATCCCGCCCTGGATTCTGATTGGTCTAACACTTCTCCATAGGCTAGAATGGGACTTTGTCGCTCCTATTCTGAATGGCTGAGCTAAACCGAGGGCCCGCTAGCTCAGCCGATCAGCTCTTTTCAGCATTTTTACTGTATTTTGAATCTATCCCGCGGGGGATTTTGATGGTCAATTCTTCCCCATAGCTTTTAATGGTTCACTGTCGCACCGATTCTGATTGGCCGGTTTCTGCCTACCAATGAGAATAGGTTTCAGATTTTGAATTACTGTCTTTCCCGGCAATTTGCAATATCATATTTGTTGATATTGCGCCGTTCTAGAGTTTGGAAAAGTGATGTTTTTTTTTTATTTTGTGTATTTTTTACGTGCAGCTCTCTTCTGACACTGTTTTCCGCCTTTATAAAGGCGATTTTTTCCGATTCATACTCCTGCTGCACGGAGCGGAGCGCCGGGGAAATTTTTGTCGCGATTTTTCGATCCGCTTCCTCGCATGTTCCGATCCTCTTCAACCCTTTTTTTCCCCTCTGCCGGAGGATTTAGAGCAAAAAAATCCTGGTCTGCTTTGTCGGAGCGCCGAGCGCCGCGATTTGGCGAGCCGCGATGGTACATGCCTCGGACTATACGAGCGCGCCGCGTCCCGCCCCGGAACGCCTACACCGCGCCCCACCGTGCCCACTGCCCGCCCCTTCATGCGGACCGCAGCTGAAAGTGGCGAACGCTGCGTCCAACAGCGGGATTCGGGCTGGGAGGCGCAGTGTACGCCAGAAAACAGGCGTAAAGCCCGTTCATACATGTCGCCCTTAGTTTGCAGCTACTAGGTTACCTACTTGTAGAAGCGTGGTCAGCAGAGCCAGAAGTCGGTATACGTGCGAAGCCAAAGGTCGGTGCACAATAGAAGACAGATACAACAGCACAAAAAGGCCCAGATTACCCGGCAGGGGCACAATAATCTCTCAAGTAGGAAGTGCAAGGCTGGGCTTTAAATAGGAAGTCCAATTAGACATGGGGGGAGCAAACAGGGGATCAAGGACCAAAACTAAGGGAACAGGGAACTAGGTAAAGTTCAGCAGAGGAGGTGTCCAGAAGAGCAAATAGCTCAGTGAGAAGAGCCGTTGCCTGGGATGCGAGAGTCTGGGAGTTTGTCATTACAGACAAACGCATCCAGCTTTCCACAGATAATGTGGATCGTCTGACTTCCCTCAAGATGAATCAGGCATGGAACTCTGATGATGTTGTGGCCCCAATTGCCGAGGTCAAATGATTAGTTGCCGGTCTACTTCACATTCCTCTTCAAAACGAAATGATCCTTGAAAATTTTTTTTTTAAAATGATCATTTCTTACTGCAATTTTTATTCTCAGTTCCCAAAAGTTAATTTTGCTGGTTTTGCTGTGAGGTGCAAAAGACACCAAGGTTTCATGACAACACCGTATTCCATTTACTCACTTCCTCTTTAGAATTTTTCCCATTGTCAATGGTTTTGGGGGCATGTTGCTGTGAGAGACAGCTATAAGCAGGGTCCTTTGGAACAGACATGTGCTTCTAAGTGGCATTTCGCCCTCACAAATTTTTACAGTGACTGAGAAGTCATTTTTTATAATTTTTTTGGGGCATGCTGCTTGAAATGCAGCAATACTACAGGTCCTATTATAAAAAAAAATGTTGTTTCTAACCCGACATTTGTTTTCACAATTGTCAAAAGTAGTCAAGGGTCATGTTTTGAATTTTTTGGGGCATATTGCTGTGAAATGCAGCTATACTACAGTTCCTATTGTAAAAAATGTGGTTTCTAACAGACATTTGTTCTTCACAATTGTCAAGAGTGGATCAAGGGTGATGGTGCTGTCAGAAACAGGAATAGGTAGGACACTGTTAATGGACACATATTGCAAAATGACTTGTTTTTGCAAGATCTTTAACATAGCTAGCAATCCCTGTAGTGAGACAACCCATTTATAACATTTAAAAAAAAGAGAAACAAAGATGTGGTGGGATTCCATTCTAGTTTAAAAATGTGTTTTCTAGAACTAAACTACAAAATAGCTGATAAAAATATTCCTCTTAATTGTACAAGGGAGGTACAGGAAGACTTGAACAGATGTAGGTTACCCAGGACAGGTATAGTCAATGTCCAGTTCAACTAAAATGGTGGTTGAAAGACTCCTTTTTCTGGCACTTTTTAAATCTGGGGGTCAGACAGGTTTAATGGTCATACTGTGGTACAGAACAGGTATAGTCAATGTCCAGTGAAACTAAAATGGTGGTTCAAAGATCCTTTTTCCCGGCACTTTTTAATCTGTGGGTCAGACGGGTTTAATGGTCATACTGTGGTACAAAAACGGGGAAGTAAAATGTCCAGTTCAAGGTAAAATTATGGTTCAAAATATACGGCCTTCTGGCACTTTTTAATTTGTGGGTCATGCAGGTTTAAGGGTCATGCTGTGGTACAAGACAGGGATAGTGAATGGTCTGTGACTTTTTTTCTGTGACTTTTATAACCTAAGTGTGTTTGAACCTCATTGAAAGTTTTTCAGATATTTTTTCAAAGGTGATTTCATCTGAACAAACATGTTTAAGTCTAAGAAACTGACCCACTGGATAATTCTCTAGAAGTTTTCGTGGGTGTGATGAACTTGCATAAAGAAGCAAATTTACTGCAATCTTTTTCCGAAAAAGATCTGAATGAACCAAATCACCTGAAGCATAATATCCCGAAAATCCATTTTAGTTCTTCCATATTTATAGGTAAGTTTCATATTGATCTCATTCATATTCAAGGAAGCCATAAATTCTTCAACTTCCGATACAGATCCATGCCAAATCATGATGACATTGTCAATGTATCTATTCCGGGATTGGACTTTATCCACCAACGGAAGAGAATCATTAAGGAAGATTTGTCTTTTCCACCACCCTAAAAATAAATTAGTGTATGTAGGCGCACAACAGGCACCCATCGCTGTCCCTGTAGATAGAATGATTCTCTGAAAATAAAAAAATTGTGAGTCAAAACAAACTTAAGACTTTTCAAAACAAAATTACACAGATTTTGATCCAAATCAGATGTAAAAGAAAAAAATCAAATAGCTTCCAAACCATCAGAATGTTTTATGGACGTATACAGTGATTCCACATCACATGTAACAATAAGCATACTTGATTCCAATTGCATCCCTTCCATTTTTCTCAAAATGTCAGATGAGTCCTTCACATATGAAGATACTGTCTCCACAAATGGACTTAGTATGTAATCAATGAACTTACAAATAGGTTCACACAAATTATTCTTACCCGATACGATCGGACGTCCTGGAGGAATCTTCTCATTTTTGTGAATCTTCGGTAAAAGATATAAAGTAGGAATCGTGGGATCTTTAGGTAAAATGTATTCACTTTGCTGTTGAGTAATAACACCACTTTCAACTGCATCATCCTAAATGGAGGCAAGTTCTGTTCTAAATTTATGAAGAGGATTGAAGGTAAGTTTTTTATAGAGAAACTTCTCATTGCTTCTTTCTCATAGATTTTCTTTGGCCACAAAACAACATTAACTCCTTTATCTGATGGTTTTATAACTACATCTTTTCTCTGTTAAAGTCCACATAATGCTCTCCTTTCTTCTTTAGTGCAATTATCATGCACAATAGAAGAATCAATTTTACTAAATTCTTTCTCAACAAATTCCATAATGAACTGGATATTTGGATAAAATGTTAAAGGGGGATATCTCTTAGATGGTGGGCAGAGAAAAGAAGGAAACTTACCTTGTTTTTCATCACTCGTTTCATCCATTAAACCCTCCAAAATTTGTAATGCTTCTTGTTCTTGCACTGAAGAAAATCGTTCAAAGATGGAATCTTGATGACTTTTAAAAAAAAATTAATTAATTTGCGTGCAAAAAGATGTAAATCCTTTATTCCTGTAAAAGATCAAATTTTGATGAGGAGAAAAAAGTCAAACCCCTACTTAAAATATTCAATTGTGCATCAGAAAGAGCAATATCAGAAAGATTCACTACCTGCTTACTCTTGTTGCCTTACAGCTCCTTGCCAGGTATGTCTTCTACAGACCCCGCTGTGCTATCTCTCTTAGCCATACTTTGCTCCCCCATTGCATTCTATTTCCTCTCTGTCCCCCATCCATCTCTATTATACCGCCACCCATGCTCTTACTCATTCCCCTTTCCCTGCTCTTCCCTCTCTCTGTACCCTTATCTGCCTCACCCTTTAACTTATCTTGTTCCTTCCCATATCCCACTTTATTTTGGTTGTTTTTATCCTCTCTGCCTGCTGTTTACCCAATTGGATTCTACCCTTAACGTTGCTACAATCCCTACCACTCCCTATGTCTCCCCAGATATCTTTCTTTTCCCTCATCCATATTCCTTGTCCTCTTTTTGTCTTTGTCCTTGTCGTATCTCCATATTTGTGTATTTATACTTTGTCTTTTATTTGAAACATTACTGAGGAACGCCGTCTGGCTGAAAATGTTCTTCTTTAGTCTGGATTACTTAATATGCATCCTTACTTTGTTTCGCATCTTACTGGAGATCTGCCCATCCAGTTTATTGTTTGGTAAATATCAACTTCTTGCAAAAAAAAATCTGAGGAGTGCTGAGGAATCTTTTCACAGGGTGATGGCAATATCATGGGTCATACATTCTGTGACACATGGTGGTGGTGATATCATGGATCATACCATCTGTGACACACAATGGTAATAGTATGATGGGTAATACCATCTCTGACACACAGTAGTGGTAGTATCATGAATTATACCATCTGTGAGGAGGCAGTGGAGGCAGTATCATAGGTGATACAGACTGTGACACTTGGTGGAGGTAGTATCACAGTTTTGACCTGTTTTTCTGCATTTGGGACAGGACAGCCATCATTGATGGAGCAATGAATTCTGAATTATACCAGCAAATTCTAAGATAAATGTCAGGATATCTGTCCGTGAGCTGAATCTCAGGAGGACAAGGGTCATGTAATGAGATAGCAACTCAGAAAACAAGTCATTGTGAAGCTGGATGGAAATATTTAGATGCAGTTACCAAGGCACAAATGGGTCATTTTAGGTAGTAAGAGCCAAGTGTTCACATACTTTTATCACTCACAGATTTGTGATATTGAATCATTTTCCTAAATAAATAAATGACCAAGTTCAATACTTTTGTTTTGTTTCTTTGATTTGGTTCTTTATCTACCTTTAGGAATTTATTCAGAAAGTTTTGAAAATTCTGAAGGTTTCACAAAGTTTCAGTCCCTGCTGTATGTGTAATATTATTGTAGAGTCTTTTTCATAAAGCAAATCTAAATAGAGATTTATCATTATGATTCTATACTGGTAGTGACTGAATCCCGGCGGCAACTTGTGAGCTGCTCCCCGGAGTAACCAGGATATGACTGGAAATGTAACTCGCTTCTTCTATGATAACTAATAGGAGACATAAGATATATAAGGTGTCCACAACCTTCAGGAGATGTCACTGTGTGACGGAGAGTCTGTGCTGCTGTCACTGACTCCACAAGACATGATGATGACTTGGAGGTGCAGGAGCTTTCCATGTTTGGTGTTTGTACAGAGCCTGTTCTGGTTTGTTCGATTCTCTGTCATTTGTGAATGTGACGCTTGGAACCCTGGATGTAAATTTGAGGTCTACCAATATTTCTTTGAGTATGAGTATCGTCAGGAAGGAGACCTCTTCATCGGAGGGATCTTCTCTGCACACTCTATGATCACATGTCTTGCATTGCATGATGATGGGATATACAGGACACACCAACCTCATCCCTTCTGCACATAGTAAGTAATCCCCTCGTCTGCTGAGTAACGTGGGGACCTCTCATCCAGACAGAATTCATGCTCTCACTTATGGGTAGATGAAGGGAACCAGCAGATTTCAAGCAATTTACAAAGATAAAATGAGTCTGCGGAGAACTTCTAAAACATTAATGGTGCAATGACCTGAGTCACTGGAGAAGAGGAAGCAGAGCTGAATATTTCCAAATATTGCAATATGTTGTACCTGTTTTCTATGTTATCCTGAGATATTGAGTTCTAACAAAATCTTCTACATTTGTACTGTAAATTAATAATAATTTTATTCACCAAAGTTTTTTCAGTCTGTAGCACACATTTTACCAAGAACAAACCTTGCAAAAAAAGTTATTCCATCATATAACATAGCCCATGGTCCTAGCAGTGCCAGACCTGACCACTTCCTTCAAGGGTTGGTCCCACTCTCCTCAATCACATAAAATAACACAAAATATGTACTCACCTCTGTATTCCCCACCTAACAGCTCCAGATGTGTCCATAATGGTAAGGTCATTGGAAGGTCAGGTGACTACTGAGGCCACTGAGTATCTGCAGTTGTACCCACCTTCATATTCCCCGACACTTTTGATGCATGCACAACAAGAGTGTTGAAGGAAATAGAAGGGCAGGTAACTACTTTGGCCACAGATTATGTGCAGTGATACTCACATGTATGATCCTCCACCTAACATTTCTTGATGCATTCACATCCTAAAGCAGGAGGTCAATGGAAAGGCAGGTGACCACTATTGTTACTGAAATGGCTACTGAAATTTTGCAGTGGTGCTCACCTGTATAATTCCCCACCTAAGAGCTCCCAACGTGTTCAAATCTTCAGTGGTGAAGTGAATGGAAAGGCAGACGACCACTATGGCCAATGATAATGTTCAATGGTGCTCACCTGTATAATCCCCCGCCTAACAGCTCCCGATATGTCCACATCTTCAGTTGTGAGGTCAATGGAAAGGCAGGTGACCACTGAGGCCCCTGAGTATTTGCAGTGGTCACTTTACAGCCAGAAGAAAACAAAGACTGGACCAAACACTGGAGCTTCAGTGCTGGATCTGTGGGCGATTAAAGACACGAGTACATATTTTGTGTTATTTTCTAAAATTGGGGAAATTTGTAAGATTTTTCTGTAATCGAATAACACCTGTAATAAACAGTCTGAGAACTCTGTTTCATCATGTGCTGGTGGAAGCTGAAGGGCATCTTCTAGACCTTAAATGAACACCATGTGGTTACTTTTTTATTGTCCTTTTTGTTGGACAGTGAGCTGCCAGTATCTGATAGCGAGGTTAAGGGTGACAAAATAATAGGCTTGCCAAAAGACCACAAGTGTTTCTTCCACTCAAGGTAAAAGATAGGTATCCTGGTAGATGGAGGCATTTCTCAACCTGTAATCAACACAGAAATGCTGCACCCAATTTTCTTTTGGCGTAGGATAATTGGTAGCACCCAATAGTAGCTATTCTCTTGGATCATATTGTTTTCTTGCATCTTATGTAGCATAATAGTGGGGAAAATTCTCTGATATCTTTCATGCAAGGACTCAGCATCTACAACGGGAATGGCATATTTGATGGTCAAGGCCCACCAAATTCACACCTTTTTTTCATGATACTAACTTTAGAACCCAGGTAAAATAAACAACTCACTAACCCATTAATTACACTGGACCCCAAATATTTTTTAAAGTTTTGCTTCCTTGAAAATTTGATAAACCCATCGAGCTTAATAGAAATTTAATTTCTGATAATCTATATAACGTAGACAAGAAGTGCTTGTCATTCATGATGTGTCGGACTCAGGACCAACAGAAATGCCTTCCTTAATCTTGGCATTGGAGGAAAGAAAAAGGAGACAAGGGGGCGCACACTCGTGAATAATGTTAAAACAATATAAAGGGTGGGAGTAGAAAATTAACTCACCGAGTAGGGTTGTGCATATATAATAGAGGCACAATGCTCATAGGCACCTACAGGGCTTTTTGCACCGTAGCCCTTTAACACGGCAGCCACGAGTCCTTCAGTGGCGAAATTCCTCTGAATCGGGTACAACTGTAAACAAAATGGCGGATCCCGGCGCACGTGGAATCAAGGACGCCAGAGGTTTTGGCGAAGGAAAACTGTTTATTGTCTAAAAAAGCAAAGGGCTTGAGTAAAACAAACTTAAAAGCCTAACGCGGTTCGCACCTTCTTTCACAGGCGCTTCATCAGAGGCAGTATGATATATAAAAACAGTCTCGGTTTTTATACAATCAATCAAAGAACAATGGGGTTCGATTGGCAGGAAAAACTGTCAATCAAGTTACATCACACATAGTGGAAACAAGATTAAAAGGGACAGGCTGCTAATTTACAAGATATTTAAATCTGACATTATTCATGTATCAACAACCCGTGCATACATTTAAGGTCCAGAGCAGATTTTCTTATTCAAAATATCAAACATATTGTGTTAATATATATAATATATATATATATATATATATATATATATATATATATTATATATATATATATATATATATATATATATATATATATATTAAATGTATTTTTGGCATAAATTCGTGTATATTTGACATATATTTAAAAGAAAAAAATAATATTTCTTAATGAAATTTCTTAATATTGTCAACTTTAATCTATATAGGATTTACCTTCAATGAATTGATTAGGTGCCTAATAGAGTGTCTGTTGCTGTTAATTTGCAGGATATTTAAATCTGACATTATTCTTGTGTGGACAAAGTGTGCGTACATTTAAGACCCAGAGCAAATTTTCCAAGTTCAAACATGTTGTGTTAATATATTTCTTGCAAAACGTATTTTAGGCATACATTATGAGTTGACATATGTTTAGCATATGTTCAAAAAAAAATGTAAAAAAAAAATGTCTTGCTAAAATTTCTTATTGGTGTCAGCTTTAATCTATATGTGATTTACCTTAAATAAAAGGCTTACGTGCCTAATGGTGTGTCGGTTTCTTTGTGTTACATAAACTTTCTATATATTAATGAGGTTTTATCACAATATATTCTTGATAGAAATCCTGATTCTTCTAATAATTTTCTTTGGGTGGATATTCTAATGCCTGTTCAAACAGTTCTCTTTTAACCATATTAGATAGGAGTACAAAGGAGCGTATTTCGCATGAATTTCCCTTCCATACTTATAAAAATACGATAAAAAAGAGTTGTTTTATACTTGGATTTCCCTCTAAAGGGAACTATTCAGATATGGTAAAGGAAAAGGAACGTATTATGCCCGTATTTCCCTATTGAGAGAGCCTATTTGGCATACCCCTCGTAGTAATGCCTCTCTAGTATGTATAGTTAAAAAATAAAATAATAAAATAGTAAAAATTAACGTATATTATTATTTTTTTTTGAACATATGCTAAACATTCACCAACTTATAATGTATGCCTAAAATAAGTTTTGCAAGAAATATTTTAACTCAACATGTTTGAACTTGGAAAATTTGCTCTGGGTCTTAAATGTACGCACACTTTGTCCACACATGAATAATGTCAGATTTAAATATCCTTCAAATTAACAGCAACAGACACTTTATTAGGCACCTAATCACTTCATTGAAGGTAAATCCTATATAGATTAAAGTTGACAATATTAAGAAATTTTATTAAGAAATATTATTTTTTTCTTTTAAATATATGTCAAATATACACGAATGTATGCCAAAAATACGTTTAAAAAAAAAAATATATATATATTAACACAATGGGCGACATGTATGATTCTCGCCACGTCGGAGCGAAATTTGCGCCTCATGTATGTCGGTGCCGAGGTGCGCTCATACATGCGGTGTAAAGTCCGCCGCGCCTCCCCAGTGTGTGAGGCGCAGTGTGGGACTTAGGCACAGTGCGGGACTGCGCCTAAGATTTGCCGCTCGAGGTAGTGCGAAAAAATACATAAATAAAATCACTTTCCAAAAATCTAGAACGGCGCTATATCAGGAATTTGGATATTGAAAATTGCCGGGAAATATAGTAATTCAAATTCTGTAAGCGCTTCTCATTGGTCGGCACAAACCAGCCAATCAGAATAGGAGCGACAGAGACCCAATAAAACCTATGGAGAAGAATTGACCAATCAAATTCAAAGGCGGGACAGTTCAAAATACAGTAAAAATGCAGAAAAGAGCTGATTGGTTAAGCTAGCGGGGCTTGGCTAGCTCAGACAATCAGAATAGGAGCGACAGAGACCCATTGAAACCTATGGAGAAGAATTGACCAATCAAATTCAAAGGCGGGACAGTTCAAAATACAGTAAAAATGCAGAAAAGAGCTGATTGGTTGAGCTAGCGGGGGCTTGGCTATCCCAGCCAATCAGAGCGTGAGCTACTTGTTCCATTGTAGTCAATGGAGAGATGGGGGCAATGAAATCTCGGCTCTCAGCGCCGTGCGGCATGGAGTATTAGTAAATAAATCGGTTTTATTAAGTGTAAAACATTCTCTGAAAAAGAGCTGAAACCTTCTATAAACAGACATAAATAAAATCCCGAACAACGCGTTTGTCGTCGAGACCGACGCTACATCAGGAATTACAATATAGAGAATTGCCGGGAAATACAGTAATTCAAGTTCTTTAAGCTCTTCTCATTGGTCGGCATAAACCATCCAATCAGAATAGGAGCGACATTGGCCCATTATAACCTATGGAGGAGTATTGACCAAGCAGAATAGGAGCGACAGTGACCCATTATAAGCTATGGAGAAGTATGGACCAATCTAATTCAAAGGCGGGACAGGTCAAAATACAGTAAAAAGGCAGAAAAGAGCTGATTGGTTGAGCCCAGGCGGCAGATATGAATCCACCAATCATATGTAGTGCATCTATTTTGAATGGAGAAAGAAGGGCGCGATAGAAGGGCGCCCTAAAAGTTATTACTGTCTATGGGAAATATTTTAGTACTGTGATTGGTTGGGGGAAGAGGGGCTCGTCCAGCTTAGCCAATCAGCGGCTGAGCTACCTTCTCATACAGTTCTATGGGGAAAAGAAATGCCGAGCGAGCTCTGTTTGTGATTGGCTCAGTTAAAAGAGGCGTGGTTATTTGGACCAATGGGAGAGCGAGCAACGCTCCTATGGGTTTTCTAATGCAATCTGTAATCAAACTGTACATGGCAGAAATAAAATGCTAATACTCCCGAAGTTGTACCGATCTCTATATAAAATTAACAATAATATGGAGGTAACGAAAAAAAAAATATTAATTCACTAAATTCATTTTTATTTTTTTATTTTCGTTACACCCATATTATTGATCATCGGCTAATTCGAACCGCAGGATACGCCAGAAAACAGGCGTAAATCCCGTTCCTACATGTCGCCCAATATGTTTGATATTTTGAATTAGGAAACTCTGCTCTGGATCTTAAATGTATGCACGGGTTGTTGATACATGAATAATGTCAGATTTAAATATCTTGCAAATTAGCAGCCTGTCCCTTTTAATCTTGTTTCCACTATGTTTGATGTAACTTGATTGACAGTTTTTCCTGCCAATCGAACCCCATTGTTCTTTGATTGATTGCATAAAAACCGAGACATTTTTTTATATATCATACTGCCTTTGATGAAGTGCCTGTGAAAGAAGGTGCGAAACGCGTTAGACTTTTAAGTTTGTTTTAATCAAACGAAGGATAAACCCTTTGCTTTTTTAGACAATAAACAGTTTTCCTTCACCAAAACCTCTGGCGTCCTTGATTCCACGTGCATTGGGATCTGCCATTTTGTCTACAGTTTTAATCTTGGCATTGGTTATTCTTGGGAACATTTATCTCAAATAATGAAAACCTTCTACTTCCTTGTTCATTGCTTTCATAAAATTTCATGTGAAGTGAAGGCAGAAATATGCTTTTTGGGAACCCAAGTGTTTTTATATGTTGATTTCTCTCAAATAACGGGTTAAGGTGTTTTGCCAGGCTAATGTTGACGGGGACCTCCAAAAGGGTTTTTAACCCTTTTTTTTAAATATAGTGTTTTTTAAAAAAAAATGAAGCCTAAAAAGGTTTTCCCACCCTTACTTATTTTTCCCTTTGTTTACTGCATGTTTACATTATCTCAGGCCACCTCTTGGCCAGTGTTTGTGTTGTTTGCACTTTTTATTTGGGGGAAAGGCAGGGAAACAAGAAATGGCTTTGAAGAGGGGGGGAAAAGAAAGGGCAGAGCTACTGGGCATTCGCACTATTCTGTTTCCCTTTTCCAGTCACACCCCCTACACTCTCCATCTGCAACAATACAATGGCTCCAAAGTTCCTGAGGTTTCCCTACAACCTTTCATTTGTGCAGGAGACCCGGGAAAATCACTGTAATGAAATTATATAAGTCAACAGCAGACACTCCCTGCTCTCCCCCTTCCCCCTCAGTATCAGTGAACCTGCTTATTTTTTCTCCTGAATAGATAAAGGGAGAAAAAAAAACTGTAAGCTCCGCACAATAAAGAGTTCTCCTCTGTGGTTTAGCCAAACCTGTCTTTGCCTGCTAACCTCAGGTTCTCACCTAAAGGGCTGCTAAAAATCATCTCAGGAGTGCTGGTGGGTGGTGTGTACATCACTGGGAGACCTTGTTTTTTTAAACACGGGAACACAACCCCCTTTTTTAAGACTGAAGGGGGACAGGGCAGCTGTTAGATAAGGAAATCACTTCTTGGCAAAACCCCTTTAAGGATTGGCCACTTCCTTCTATTGTAATGTGACTGCTTATCACGGCTGTGTCCATTGCAGACTAAAGACAAAAAATTTTTTTGTCCAATGCTGAAAATGCCACCCTTTAAATTTTTTGAAGTAGTAATCTGCAATTGCTTTTGAAAACTTTTAGTCCAAAAAAGTCATTAGTTCTGGCTGGGGTTAATAGATGGGGCCCCAGACATACATGGCTCAAAGTCTGGATCAGCGTCATTCTCCATCTCTGATGCATGGACTTCAACATCTTTATCGGCTCCCTCCTCTATGCTCCATATCCTTGGTGGCTTTGGTACTAGAAGAGAGTAATCATGTGGCACTGGTCTCCTAGCTGAAGGCAGATGGGGATAGTCAATGGATTCTTATTTTACAGAAGAGACCAGAAAATTGGTTTAGACAGCATAACAAGGACACATATCCTTCTTTTCCCCCACTGTCCATTGGAAGAAAAGGGCATTGATTGGGAAACCTTCACCAAGCCCAACAGCCGTTTGCAAACAGAATGAGAAGCCCAGAAATTTTGTCCTTGTTCACCAATCGCATCCAAAGTAGAGCTCAAGGGCTTTCATGATAAGTACTGTCATGGTGCGCCTTTGAACCTTTATCGTGTTCTCTCCACAAATGTAATAGAAAGGAAATTGCGACTTTTTCCGACCCCCGATGAGGGAAAATTTAGCTATCTCAGATTTTTATGTAGTTTTCAGTGTTAGTTTTTAAAATTTAACTTCAAATCTTTGAAATAATTTTACAGTCTCTGCGGCAGCGTCCAGACCTGTTTAATATGTCAAGGTTTTGCCTTTTGTAACAATCCACTGAATTTTTAACTTCATGAAATCGGAAAGTCATACCCTTTTGCTTGAATATAAATTGCATAACAGCACAAATAGGGGGGGACAATCCCAGAAACCAAAATATTAAATTAAAAAAGAACAAACAAAAATTTAAAAAAAAGGGGTGATTTTTTGCCCTAGCTCAAATTGCTAAGAACACCGGAAAGTGTTCAGGAAAAAAAATCTTTGTTGCCCAAATGTTTTTGTCTTTGCACATAGGGACCTACCATAATTAGAATGGGGGGGGGGGTGCATGGGCTAAAAATTTTCAACAGCCCCCTGACAAGGGAAACAGTTACTTCTGGGTCCAGGGCTGCCACATTTCATTGCTTCTTTGGGGGTTTTTAGCTGTTCATACACTCCACCAAATGTGCGAATTAAGGTTTTTGGGGCGGGGGGCTTCCGGGAGGGTACGAGTGCCCATCCCCCCCCCAGACGACTCTTCTTCATTTTTGTAAGCACGGGGAAATCCTAGCACACTCCTGAGGGTTTTTATCTGCAAAGGGTTTGTAGGCAAATTATGAAAATTCTCAGACTGTAAAAGGCCCCTAGATTGGACCCCCCAAGGGGCGTGTGATTGATGATGTTATTGTGCCCCCCTTCTCTGCCTGTACTGGGCACAACCCTACTTTACACATATGATCTAATCAGTGCCAGAAGTGCCGCCCCAGAGTAGCCGTGTGATAAAGTCACACCCCCCACTCCCGAATCAAAGAGAGGTGTTCAGCGGGGGAACAGGGGAGAGGTGAGTATTATTATCATCTTTTTAATAGGGGGTTCTTTATACCTACTTACCTTTTAGGGGAAGGCCTTATATACATACCTACTGGAGGCCCTTTTTAAACTTCCCTAAGAAGTGCTTATATATACCTACCTCTGGACCCTACATACTTTCTGGGGAACCCCTATTATCTATAAAACCCTGGGGTGCGATGTACCTCCCTCGGGTGGCAAGGGCAGTTTATCACCTATATTTTGGGATGCCCCTATATCCACCTTTACTTGGGAACCCTATGTATCTACTCATTTGGGGGCCTTTATACCTACCTGAGGACCCCTTATACTTGCCAACTCGGGGAATCCTATATATCTACCTACTGCATGGTCTCTGTACCTTCTTACTAGGGACCCTTATTCATCTACTCACTGAGTTAGCTCTATACCAATCTGGGAGAACCTATGGACGACTTGCATGAAATTTGTTGTGTTTACGCCAAAATTTAAAGCGGATAATTTTGGCATAAAATGCGCTGGATTTTATTAAACCCGCTCTACGGCGTCTAAATCAGGCCAAAATTTTAACACTAGGGGGGGACATTCTGGGTCAGGTAAACCACTTGTAAAGGCTCGACAATACCAGCATAAGTGCCCAGAAATTTCCCTAGCAAAGCAAAAAATATGTAGTTTCGTCGGTTCCCAGTGCGCCCCCTCCCAACACCCCCTATAAAAGGGGGCATTTGAAGGCTGGGATATGTAATGGTTTGATTTTGGTTTTGCAGGAGATTTTTAAAAAAGTGTGAAGGGCTGCACCCGTCGGGCTGAAAAAGATGCCAGATATTTTGGCGACCCTGTTCATAATGCCCCAATGATCACTTATTGGGGCCCCTATATACCTAGCTAATGAGGGGAATCCTATATACCTACCTACCTACCTACCTACTGAGAGGGTCTATATAGCTACTTAATGGGGGACTATATGCCTCCCTACATAGTGTGGGGACATTCATACTTAACTACATACTGAGGGGGCCTATATACCAACCTACTACCAAGTGCTTTTTTTCCACTAAGGGCACCATGGGGGGGGTTGAAACTCATCCCAACAAAGTGGATCATTATACTTACTAAGGGGGGCCTATGTACCTATATACCTACCTACTGTTAGAGGCCTACATACTAACTTACCTACTGAGAGGCCTGTATAGCCAACTAATAGGGTCTACATACTTAACTGCCTATCTACCTATTTAATGGGGGGCTTATCTGCCTAAAAGGGGCTTACATACCTGTACAGTATGCCAAAAGGTAACTTTAATTGGAAAAGTCTGCCTTCTCATCTGACTTATTATGGGTGTCTTGCCTACTTAAATAGAGTGTCTGCCTAATTTGAATGTTTGGCTACTAAATGGGGTAGATATCTATCAACTGGTGGCCTTTGATGAGCTGGGGGCACTTTCACCTTTGGGGTAAATTACTTTCCATTTGTTTGCTATAGTCACATATTGTACAGGGTGTGGGAAAGTAGGGGAAAAAACTGGAAAAGGGAGAAGAATATGTTTGTGGTTAATTCTGCAGGGATGAGTTGTGGCTGTGAGAAGTCAGCATGGTATTCTGGGATTAATGGAGAAGAAAAAGAAAAGTCATCAGAGCAGATATAACCTATGAATCCCTGGATGTAATCAATATATGTTTACAGAGAGCCTTTTCATGGTCCTCTATTTGTGGTATTTTTCCCGGCCAAACTGTGTAACTGGTACCTACCAATTTGGTCAAGTATGGAGGTTAAATTTCATCTGCAAAGCCGTGTACACTGGGGCCCCCCACATATCTCACTGTAAGGGGTAATATCATTTTCAGACCCCGTGTACACTGGTTCTACCACTATTGGTCACTGTATGGGGTAATATCAGTCTTCAAGCCTGTTAACACTTTATTTTCCACTATACGGTCACTGTATGGGGGGTAATATACAACGAAAAGGCCCGTTTTACATGGTTTTTTTCCACTATATGGGTCCTTATGGGGGAAATATACAGTTTGAAGACCTGTGAACTGGTAAACTTTCCATAATGGTCACTATATGGGGGAAAAATACAGTCTGCAGATCTGTGTAAACGCTTCTACCACTATATGGCCAATTTATGGAGGTAAAAATACAGTTTTTCAGAGCCTGGTACATGGGTCCCATTTTTAAAGGTCACTGTATGGGGTAATATACAGTCCCCGCAGAAACCCTTTTGTACTGGTGAATACCGTATTGAACCTGTGTAGATAATTCGTCTTAGTGTTATGGTTTACATTTAGTAACAGTATTGTGTTTCAATCTTTTATGTAGGATTATGTGGGTTTTTATTTTCCCTTTTTTGTTATTTTTTTGCTATTGGGGGTTTTGGGATAAGGGTTTTGGGTTTTCAACATTATCATAGTATTAGCCCTTGTATTCTTACAGACCTGAAGAATACAGAAAACTGTACTTCATACTTCGTTCTGAAAAAAAAAGGGAAAAAAGTGTTAAAAGTTAAGCTCAAAAAGCAACAATACTGCAATGTGTGGACTTCAGTCTTACATTTCAAAGCGTGTCCAATGGTCATAGCATCTAGGTGTTTTGGGAGAGACTGTTTAGCCTATAACACTCTGTGGTAACACGGGGCATCTGCATTTTTATAGCAGCCGGGTTTACAAAAAACCCTACCCCGCCATGTGCGATTACTAGACTCTGCCTGAGGCAGCAGGATATAAGCAGGAAGTGATATACAGCATTACAGTGTATTATGTAGGTAATCTAAGGATCATATCTTCAAGTTCCTTTATGAAAGCAACAAAAAAGTAAAGAAAAAAATTTAAATAAAACGTGTGAAAAAGTTTAATATGAAAAAAGTCACTAAAATCACCATAAAACCACTAAAAATGTATTATTACTAGAGAAAAAAGCAAAACCAAATAACCTCCACATATTTGGTATCGCTGTACCCAGAGTAATCTGTACTATGAAACAGAGGGTTTTTTTTTTGTCCCTCGCCATAAAAAAGTACAAGCAATGCAAAAAGTAGCATAAAAGAATCAAAAAGTCACATCACCAGAACAGTACTAGGTAAAAGTACAACTCAACCCACTAACAACAAACCACATTTGTTATCTAATGGAAAGTAGCTTTGGGGGTCTTTGGAAAAAACGAGGGTGAAAAAACACCGTTAAGTGTAAAGATTAAACAGTTTGGTGCATCCTATGCAAAAATTTAAAAAAACACATTTTCCTCCACCCATTAAAAACAACACATACTGTATATACTGAAGTATAAGCCGCGTTTTTCAGCGCAAAAAATATGCTGAAAAAATTCGTCCTCGGCTTATACTCGAGTCACTGTCCGGCCTCGGTAGGCCCGGTGCCCGGGGAAAGACCTTTGCTACATGTGACTCTTCGGGTGCTCCTTAGCCTGGGCCCCCAGCGATCTCTTCACCCGTATGTGACTCCCCCGGGGGGCGATCAGGGAAGACACCACTCGGACATAGAGCGACGCTCCCCCCTAGCAGTGGAGTCCGGGCGGGCCGCACTTGCGGCTGTCTGGATTTCATCATCCGTGCCTGCATGGGCCCGATGACATCACGCCACCTGGCCAAAGAAAGGGGGCTCAGGGAAATCGGAGGACGAGGGGGAAAAGGTAAAGTTGTATTTTTTTTTCACCCTGCCTATAAGGGGCAAAACTGCCCTTTTACCTACCTACAGGACATATAACTGCCTATAGGAAAAACTGCCTATCCTGCCTTGGGGGGAAAAAAACCGCCTTTTAAACCCCACTAAAGGGACAAAACCTGCCTAAAAACTTCCTATTACCTGCCTATGGGGAAATACTTGCCCACAACCCCTTTTATAGGGGGGTATACCCGCTATAAGCCTATACCCCGCCTAAGGAGGAAAAAAAAACCTGCTATAACCTGCCTAAGGGACTATAAGCCTATAACCTTCCCAACTTGCCTATGGGATATACCCGCCCATAACCTGCCTAGGGAGATATATCGAAAAAACCTCCTATGGGGATATTACCCCCTAAAACCACTATGGGGGCATATACCCGCCATAACCTGCCCATGGGGAAAAACCTGCCTTAACCGCCCCTGGGGGGGAAAACAGTAAAACCGCCCTAACCTAATTTTTGGGCATTAAAATGCCTAAACTTTCCTTTGGAGGGCATTTAAAATGCTTTGGGGGCATTAAACGCCCATACCTGCCTAGTAATTTTATTGGTATCCCTTTTTTTTTTTAAATTTACCCGTAGCCGCTGCATTTTCCAAAAGGTTTTATACTCAGTCAATAAGTTTTCCCAGTTTTTGTGGCAAAAGTAGGTCCCCCGACTTATATTCGGGTTGGCTTTTTACTCGAGAATATACGTAAAAAAAAACAAATCACACAAATAGGGGGCAAATCAGGGGCCCGCCTCTGCCCATGCTCAAAACATGCTCCAGCCATGCCTATAACCAATCATGCCCAGCTTCCTCCGCAAATCAAACCCCAAAAAACCCGTTTCTGGCATCTAAAAGTGTTTTTTATAAATGATAATAAATATTTTATATAAATGAATCACTACAAATAGATATAAGGCAATTTTCTGTGGATGACACCTATAAATAATGGTCATATAAATATTTTATAATACTGCTCTACAAGAAGCAATATCACTGTATTGTTACTGAGCAAAATATCATCAATAGTACCACTTTACCAGAAGCAAGTAATACCACCCCACCATGACCACATATACCACCACATAGTGACTGAATCATACCGCCATACAGTTCCTTCAATAAACTTATATGTTATACTAGGACCAATATTCACACTGTTCAGTGGTATTAACCAGTGCCCACATACAAGTGATTACACTACAGTTACATCCAGGGACTCTGAATATAGTCATTCATTTTTCCTTTTCTTCTCCATCCAGGCCACCATCATGACTTCTCTAAGCCACAACTCGTCCCTGCAGAACTAACCACAAAGACATATTAGAATCCTAAATATCGAGCACCTTCCTAGCTGTTCCCACCTCTGCATAAACTCCACCTCTGAGCGTATGTCTAATAAAGAACCACTAACAAATTAATTATTTGGGTTTACACAATAGGGGACCTGCCAGAAAATTGGCAGTGGGGAATAACTGAGCTACTAGTCGACAGTCTCCTGACAATGGTCGTATTTACTACAGAGTTGTAACGGCTGAAAGACCATGGGACATCTCAGTACTTAAATCGGCTGTCTCACTACAAAGATTAGCTTTCATCATGAAGGGAATCGTAACTGAAGAATTGTTCCAAATATATTGCTTTGTTTATTTTGCTTTGTTGAGGAGATAAGAGAAATTGTATCTATACTCGTGCATGCAAGGTTCTCAAGGTTACCATCCTGCTATCCCCTTCTGTCTTTACATGGTTAGTACAGTTGAAAGAAGACACGTGTCCATCAAGTTCAACCAAGGGTGGGGAACATGTGGGTGAAGGGAGAGAGACAAGGGCATTAAGCACAGCCTCACCACTGGTTAATGCCCTTTAACCCACAAGGCAAGAACCAGTGGAGACCCTATCTCTGACCCCAGAGCCTCCACCAGCCAGGATCCAGAATTTTACATAGCTACGTACGCATTAATATTCTTTAGTTCCAGGTAGGTATCTAAGCCTTTCTTGAAACTCTCTACAGTTCCTGTTGTTTATCTGATAGTAGAGATGACACCATCACACAGGTGGACATACAGACAGCTTGAGAGCACAATGTTACATGATCTAACAAACAAAGGAGACAATTTGTTTTACTTTAGCTCTGTAGCCCTTTACTACACTTTATATAAACATCTAATGCTCTCATGTCAGAGCAATTAGAGGACCTTTGAATACTGAGCTGATTTGCTAATCAGTACTGTAAAACCACCCACAGCCTGACCAGAAGGAGACAGGATGCATGAATGAAAGTTGCTTTTGACTCTGTGGAACAGGGTGCTGACAGAGACCCCTTTAATTGTCCTCCTTCAGTTCTCGGCTGTTCATATTTTCCACAAAAGTGTATTTGAGGGTTAGATTTCCATTTTGGATGGAGTCCAACGTCCCTCCCCAGATAATCTCTTCTCTCACTCATTGCAGGGCATCTGGGACAGTCCTAGCACACTCCTGAAAGGTGTCATATTCTTTGGTTTCTAGGCAAGCATTTTTCACCACTGTGCCCATGAGGGCTTTATCCTCCAAGTCATTTTATTGCCACCATGACAAAATCAGCCTGAGGGATGTCAAGTTCCAGATGAACTCAGTCAAGTATTGTTTAGGCCTTCAAATGTAACATCTTAGACACTGAGTCAAAGTTTGTGATCTACTGAGCTTAATACTGCAGAGAGATCCATAGGAGTCAAAACAAGAGTAGTTACAGTAACATGGAGCTATAAGGAGATCTTGTGGGACCTTAGTAAGAACAGTTTCTGTAGAGTGGAAACCAAATTGTAAGGGATCTAAATGAGAGACGGAGAGATGGTGGATCAGGTGAGAGTAGATCAAGCGTTCCAGGAGTTCTGAGATGATGGGATTGGTGACAGCTCAGTATTTAGCAATGCAGGAAAGTCAGGAGATGTTCAATCTTCACTGAGGAGGTAATAGTGTAATGAAAGACTGAGGTGAGATATTTTAGTTGGGTAAGTAGTGACAGTTGAGGAGATCGACTGGAGAAGGTGTGAGGATATAGGGCCACTAACGGGGCCAGTAGGGCAAGAAAGAAAGAAAGAGAGGAGCCTGGAAACTTCTACTGATATTGGGTCAAATTTGAAAAAGAGTTACAGGAAGTGAAGGAGGTGAGGGGACTGATGCTATTTGGGGACTGGAATATACATTTAGGGATAGAACTAGAGAAGCCTGGACCTCATTGCAAATTTTTGGATGGGATGCCCCTCCCCACCTCTGCTTTAAGTCATGCAGTTACCAGATAATACAAGGAGCAATTATCTCCCCATACTTATCACCATCATACTGCTACCAAACAAATCCCACTATACCAAGACCAACATTACCAATAACGCTACTACATATGGACATGAGTAAACCGCAAGAACACGAGCACAAATTATAACCACATAGTGACCGAATAATAGCCCTGTACTATTACTGAATAAAGATCAGTATACAAAGGTCAATATTACCGCCAAATAGTGACCATATAGTGGTATACACTAGAGTACACAGGCTCTGCAGAGTGTATATTACCTCCATACAGTGACCCTAAAGTTGTAGGTACCAGTGTACACAGGCTCTGCAGACTGTATATTACCTCCATACAGTGACCATATAGTGGTAGACAGCAGTGTACACAGGCTCTGCAGACTGTATATTACCTCCATACAGTGACCATATAGTGGTAGATATGTGTACACAGGGTCTGCAGACTGCATATTACCACTAGAGATGGGCGAATTGACTCTAACGAAGTGGACTTCGTTTAGAATTTCAGGAAAACTTCGGTTCTGCACGAAGTCGAAGTTTGGGGTGTTTCGCGGGAACGAAGCTTGTTTTAAATTGCTAAAATGGGCGCAAACACATGGAGTGACACGGAGCAGAGAACTCTGGGAGGAAGAAAGGAACACCCTAAATGACATTTGTAGAGATGAAGCCATTCAGAGATCAGCGGGATTCTGTGATGTCACCGCACTATACAAGTCCGGACATGACGCTGGCTGCTCACACTCCTCTTTCTGTGCCGTGTTGTAGCTGCTGCAGCTCCAGTAGCTGAGGTCTCACACAAAAGAAATTAGTTTTTAACAGCGATTTTGGGGGGAGTGGGGGTATCACTGTTTTTATTAGAGACTGCTCCTCTTCTGTTATAATTTTGATTCAGTTTGTGGGGTATTGGGGAATTCAAGTCCAGGTGGGTCTAAATTCTCCCCCAAAAATTTTAATGCCCTCTGTCGTTCTGGAGCACATTGAATATCCAATGGTTATCTAAGCCTGTTTTTGTTTTTGTATTCAGTAAAATACACTGCGTTTTACACGCCACATATGAGTTAATTTTTTCCTGGTGATTTCTGTAGCACAATTTATTCCAAGGTTTTTAAGCCTGTTTTTGCTTTTAATTTAGCAAAAACACGGCATTTTTTAAAGCCACATACCAGTTAACTTTTTCCTGGTGATATCTGTTGGTTTTTTTTTTTTTTTTTTTTTTTTTAATTTTTCCCCCGTTTTTTGGGTTAAATTTTATCAAATACGATTGTGAAAATTTTTCATAACAGATATCTTCATTTTAACGAGTCTGTAAAATTTTTTAAAAAAACATATGTCCCGAAAAGGGGGAAGCTCTTCACTGGAGTGGAAATGGCACAAAATTCCGGAGCAGGCACAGGTTCCCCACAGTAAGGGGAGTCGCGCAGGGGTCACTCGCGAGGCCAGAACTGCCCGGGTATCTAGGGCCGTCTGTTGCCAGCAACCCCAAAGGGTTCTTGATTGGTGACTAGGTCATCCACTTCCTCCCAGATGGACATCTGACAACCCCAGCCAAGAGTGGGTGGGAACGTCAGACACAACCCTTGATTTGCATGGCCCGGGAAAGCGGGTCAGCGGCCCTCACTGTCCTCAACCCGCCTCTGCCCCGCCCGGTTCCCTCGAGGTTACATTCTCACGCCACTATACAGCGAGGATGAACAATTTGAGGACAGTCAGCAGCTACTTGGCAGTGAAGAAGTGGGGCCGACATCCCCTGCTTCTTGCTGACCGTGCTCCTGTTCAAGTTGTTGGTACTGCAGTCCCTCCCTTTCCAAATGGTGGACTCTGCACTGTTCAGGGAACTAATGGCTTGTGCCGAGCCGAGGTGGAGAGTTCCAAGCCGTAATTTCTTTTCCAAGAAGGCAGTACCAGCCCTTCGAAAAATATGTAGAACAGAAGATGGGCCAGTCCTTGAGCTTATCAGTTTCTTCCAAGGTTCACGGCAGCGCGGAGGTGTGGAGCTATAACTACGGTCAGGGACAGTACATGTCCTTTACGGTCCACTGGGTGAATCTGCTTCCTGTGAATACACAGACGCTGGCGCGCCTGCGCTTACTGCCCGCCTGTCCAGCTGGAAGCTCCATCTGCGTTCTCCAATAAACGAGAGGAGACGATGCACTATGCGGTTGCAAGAGTGACTTTTACCTACCATTCATTTGGACAGTCGGATCACCGTGCATTCGGCTACTAAGCTGTTTTGCTACTAATTGTTACAATAAATCCTATGCACTTTAAGAAGTATCCACTCAGTGTATTCGCATGGCCTATTATGGTAGGAGCTGCAGATCTCCTTACTGGGTGATTGGTGAAGCCGAATTTAGCCCTATAGCTACCAACATACATTACTGAATGTGCTTCCTGCCCAGCCACACCAACAACTTGGATAAGAGACGACGCTTTCTCCTCCACGTTGTCAAACTGCTGCTCCTGCGCCAATGTCTGCCTCCTCCTCCACCACCACCTCCATCTCAGCCTCCACAAGTACTGCACCATCATACCATATGTGTAGGGCACAGCGGTGTCACGCAGTTCTACACCTGGCTTATCTTGGCGAACGAAGTCACACAGGGGAGAAACTGCTCCGCCACATGCAGCAAGAAATCAATTTTTGGCTTTCTCCGCACAAACTGAAAAAGGGGAACCATGGTGACGGACAAGGGGAGGAACATGGTTCCGCACTGCCCCAAGGAGGATGGTCCTTTGGGCATGGCCGTTTTTCAACCTGTTGTGAAAAGGTTCCTAAGTTTCCCCACGATTTTAAAAGAATTTGAAAAATGGGCAGGAAACTGTGCATGCACTTCATCCATTCCTACAAACCCAGGACCCCCCTCCTCGAGTTGCAGCAGCAAAGGGCCTCCCCCAACACACGCTGAAATGCATGTTTCCCCCCTTGGGAAAATTCCCAGCCTGCACATGTTGGAGACTGTATGAAAGAAAAATGCCTTTAACAATTTTTTATGATCCAGGCAAAAGGGAGGCACCCGTGTACTTTGAGTCAGCGTGGCAGCCCTGGTGAACTGCCGTTTGCTGAGGCCGTTTAAGGAGGCAACATTATTTGTCAGCGCCGGACTAGGGGGTTTATAACGTCATTCCACTGCTTCATGTCCGAACAATGCTGAAAAAATCTTTGGGCAGGGGATGGAGATGTGGTGAAAATTTCGCGCCACATGGCCCCGGTTCGGACTAAAACTGGAGGAGCAGGAGGACATTGGAAAAGCACAAGCATTGTTGGTAAAGAGTGGTTTTTCTACCAGGTAAAGGGAGAGGGGGAGCAGGATCTGTGGGAGGTAAGGGAAAAGGGGAAGATGAGGCAGATGACCCCAACACCATGGCAGTATTACAGTGGAGATTGGGCGGGAGCCCCTCAGAGTACTTGCGCACGGCCCGCAGCTTTGCTGATTTTCCTGGTAGTAAAGCGAATGTCACCATGGCATGGGGGATGACTTCTGGTCTCCCCCCCTATTGGACCCTCTACCGCCCAAAATGGGATTTTTTTTTCCAGCTCTGGAAGGAGGAAAAACCCAAATATATAAAAATCCCCCGGGTTTCAGGGGCCCTGACGGCTGACCGGGGGGTTTCTCAGCCTCACGTACCACTACCCGGCTGCGGGGGGAAGGGTGGGGGGGTGGGAGAGTACCTGCTCCATCAGCGGGCAACCTAAGTCTGGAGTCGCTGTTACGCTTCCTTCCCCCCTGTGGGGAGGGCACCCCCAGCCGCGCGGACCTGGAGGAGCCCCTGAACCAGCAGGGGTGGCCTACTGGACAGCATCGCCCCCCCATTAAAAGACCGCTGGACTACTGGGCACCCCAAACTTGAGTGGGGCCCCGCAATTGCCGAGTTCAAAGTGGAGAAGCTGTCCTGCCCAGCCTAGGTGGCATCAGAGCGGGTGTTAGTGGGGGGGCCTACCCTTTGTTTGGGGGGGGGAACCTCAAAGGTCATTTGCCGGCGTTTGACCTCATGTGCTGATTGGCTGGCCTTTGACCTACATTCTTTCAATTTGGGTGTAAACCCCTGTGGCCTACTCCTGTTTGGGGGCCACCTCCACACTTATGTCATTGTGCCATTCTCTGCCCAGGGGCTTTGTGCTGCGTGACCTCCACAGGGTAATTGTTGCCCTTTTTTCGTGGCTACTCTGTTTGTGCCCACCTCCACACTCTGTCCATTGTGCCCACTCCTGCCTCATGCTGCCTTCTGTTGAGATGTCTCTCACACTGTGTCTTTGCAATTTTTTTGGGGTCCTAGTTGCTGCCCCTCCAAAATTTTTGTTTTTGGCTACTCTGTGGCCATCATGCTGGCCAATCCCGCTTCTCACGGGAACACCCTGTGGGGTTTCCTAAGCTTTTCCACCCTCACCCCTCTATGGGTTGCCACTATGTTTGTTTTCCCCCTTCTTTTCCCTGTCAGAAGGAAACGGAAGGATGGGTTGTTGCAAAAGCGGAGTGGAACAGAACACAGAAGAATCCCAAATATCCCTTTAAAAGGTATTTCTTTTTTGGATCAACCCTGTTTGTTTTTGGGCCCTTTTGCAATCGATGGATTATTGACCGAGGGAAACGGAAATGACGGAGGGAAAGGAAGGGCAAATGATCGGACTAAATGAAAAAATTACTGCGACACCCTCTCACTCTCGGGGGGCCTCTACATGTATAAGCTTTTTAAAAACATTCTTCATATTCTGTGACGGTTTAAAGCCGGGCCTCAGGGAGTGACCCCGCTGGACGTCTTTTTCTGTGCTGCGACCTGGCCGGCTCCAAAAACCTGCTACGTGTTCTTTGATGTTTGTGGATTTACCCTTAGTTTTTTTTTTTTTCCAGGGGCGTGCATGACTTTATCGGGCTGCATTCCCGCTTCAGTTTTTTGGTCAGTTTTCCCCCTGTAATGCCCAGGGAATTTTAGAGTGAAGGTTTTAAATTGGGCGGCAGTCTTGTGCGGTCAAACAAAAAAACACGCATTTAGGAAGACCAAACCAAGCTCCCTCTGCATATTGGCGAACCCAATTTTTAAAGCACGTACGGGCTTGTGCGCCGGAAATAGCTGTTTTTTAACGCAATTTCTTTTGCAAATTTATTGGGTTAAACAAATTCTGCAGAAAATTTGCAAAAACTCGGCGAAGGGAAATTTTTTGAAATTCGCCCTCTTATTTTTTTCCCCTTTAAATAGGAGGTATTATTTAATGGAAACAGTGTTATACTAGGGAAGAGAAGGTCCAGTTGCCTGCTCAGCAGAAATCACAAATACTAGTTTTTACAAAAATAATTTCACAATTATTCTTAAAAAAGATGTCATTGTGTAAGTCATGGATTTTTTTTGGACATGGGAGATAATGTAGCTCGAGATCAGGTTATGAGCATAAGTCACAGGACATATGCAATTGTCTACTTCCGTCCCCAAAAGGTCCCAATAATGCCCCCCGTTTAAAAGTGGGGTCGGCCACAGAAGCTCAACTCGATGACTGATCCTCAGTTACAATGGCCCCGCACCTTTATGATTTTTCCAATGTTAGGGTTCTGCACTCTCAGGGGGTTATCCTCTTGGAGGACATAGAAAAAAGAGAGGGATAACCATCCGCTTCTCCTTATAGATTTGCTTAGTGATCCCCCCGATACACCCGGACAAGGGGTTTTTTTAGGACATTGATGGCCTTTCCTTAGAAGACCCCTTTTTATCCCTTCATAGCTTGCTATATTGTGTCTGTACACTTTGGGCGACATGTCAGAAAAGAGACGCTGCCACGCCAGTTTTAAGGTGTGTTAAATCAGTGTTGCGCTTGAATGAATGAACCTGTCAAAAATTTGGCGTCTGGTTCACTTTCTGTAGTAAAATTAATGCGCCTATCCAGGTGCATTGATAAATTTGGTGATACGTATCATTGTAATTATTTTGCACCTACTTGAGGGCCATTCAAATGTGTCATGCTGGAGTATAATTGCTACTTTTGGGGGTGTTACAGTTAATTTATATAGAGAATAGCAGCTCAATGTTTTTTTGGCGCAAAGTACACAAAAAAAATGGCGCAGTCATATTGGGACATGTCGCCCTTTATGTTTCCTTACTGATATGAAATCTTCTCTCCCACAGCTACAGGTCCCGGGAATATCACAGCTGATGGCTTTTTTTTTTTTTTTGCCCTTTATGAAATTTAACCAAGCTAATCTTCTCCCTAATATCATTGGGTTTCATGTCTTTGTTCTTGGGACATATCAAAAATTATTAAAGATGTTCTACATAATGACCGGGATAAGGGCCACAACCGAAAATTCCTAACTATTCATTTATGCAGCAGGGGAAAACTGGTTGGGTACATTTGGGGACCCCCATTCTTTTAACCCAACCCCTGGCAAAAATTTATTGGGGATTTTTTTGGGTAACTCAGGTAACTGCCCTATAGGTTTGTATGAGAGTGCAAAGTGATTGGATGAAGCTTTGTATGGATGAAGCAGAACCATAGATGTAGAATATTTTTATTATATGGTATGCCAGCACATGAAAAACGAAAGAAGAGGCAGGTCCCTCAGGTCTAACTTATAACCCTGCTGTGTTTATCCAGAGAGAACCAGAATTTCCTTAAAGGTTGAAAGCAGTTGCCCCCCAGAAAGGAAAAAAATTTCCCTTTGACATTTGCCCGACCCCCCTCCGAAACCCAAATCTTCCCATAACCTGTAATATTATTTTCCCAAAAAAAAGCATCTAGGGGCCCTTTTTGAAATTGTTTTTTGAATCCCCCATCACAGCCTCTTGTGGCCCCCAGCTCCATAGTTCACTGCTTTAAGTAAAAAATCCCCAAACATAAAATGATGATGGCAACTCCCACAACAATGTATAATGCTCTTTCAAAGGATGTTTTTGCAGGAAAACAAACAAATAAGGTTGAAAACAGTCAAAGAAAAAACATAGAATGGGGTAATCCCCGGGGTGTTGAAGGGGCAAGGGGGAAAGCAAAGTTCCAAAAAAAAACAAAATTAAAGGGGGAAAAAACTGGGCAGAAGGGGATAAAAAAAAAAGGTGGGTGCCCCAAATGGGCCCCCGGCAGGCCCTTTTTTTGGGGGGTTGGGGGCCTTTATTTTTCAAAATGTTTTAAATGCTGCCTCTTGAAAAGGCGCAGAAAACACTTGAATTGCTGCAGCACCATAGCTGCCAAGGGCCAAAGGGCATGTTGTGGCATGATGCCTAGTGGATCATGTCAGTGCCCCATATTTATGAGGGACCTCCGGACCCTCAATGTGCACAATAGATTCTGGACCAGGAGAAGTGACACCAAAAGTGTCACCAGGAGTGGCAGATTCAAAGACAAGGAGGCATGACACCAGGAGTGTCACCAGGAGCAGCAGGTTCTGGACCAGGAGGTGTGACGCCAGGGCAGCGGATTCTGGACCAGGAGGCGCGACAACAGAAGCAGAGAATTTCAGACCAGCAGGCATGTAGCTAAATGTGTCATTGGGAGTGGCGGACTCCAGACCAGGAGGCCTGACACCAGGTATTTCACTAGGAATGTCAGATTCCGGACCAGGAAGCATGTCAGAAAGCATGTCAACTGAAGCGGGACTTGGGTAAGCAACTGGGGAAAATGCAGCAGTGGCCCCCGGGTAAGAGATATGGTCCGGGCGTGGATCCCGGTCAGCAGACTTAATACCTGAAGCAGTTGACCTCAGATGAGCAGAGGTGGTTCTTAAAGCAGTGGATCCTGGTCAGAAGAATTTTTTTATGGTGCAGTCATCCTGCCTCAGTTGTCATCCTTAGACATTCAGCCAGGTTTACCAAGTCAACAGCCAAAACCTGTGGAGGTCTTATTCCTGGGATCCCTATAAAAGGGTTGAGTTTGTGAGACCCAGCCAGTTGTGACCTTCCCGACAGAGCCCCATTTTTTAAATCTGACATGTCACTTTATGTGAGAATAACTTTTTGACACTTTTACCTATCCATGTGATTTAGAGATTATTTTCTGACTGAGGTGTTTACCTTTGTAAATTTCCAACATTCAAATGCTGTGAATTATTAATACAACACAAAACTTTTTGTTCTAATGCTACAGGAGAAATTTTTAAAATAAAATCCAACTTCTTTTTACTAGTACATTGTTATATATTTGATCACCTGCAAATGTGGTATCCAATGTATAGGAAGAACCACCACAAAACTCTATAAAAGAATAAATAATCACCAGTTAAATGTAAAACATGGAAAACAAATTCATAGTTTTATCCAGATTCTATTTTACCCATAGACAACCATTATCCACGGTGCGTATCCCGCCGGGATAATGTGCATGTCACTTTCTCCCAGCTCGCCGGATTTCGCGAGCGGGTAGAAGAGACAGAATCCATAGTACTCTATGAGAACTGTGGATCACTGTAATTACTGGGACGGATTCGCGCCGTATTTCGAGCAGTACGGCGTGGAGTACTCGGCCCCTTTGACACAAAAGAAGCCACCGGTATTGAAAATGGCACATGGTAACTGGCAGGAGCCCCCCATCATTTTTGCACAGGGCCCCAAAACAGGTTATATTTGGTGACAGAAAAAACATCTCAAGGGGGAAAATGGGGTTCAGTTTCGGGCCATAGTTATGGGGGTGCGGGTAGGGCCCGGGTGCTTTCAAAATCAATTACTGTTTCAGAGCCCCATGCAGCAAATAAATGGGGCCCCACTCTTACCAGTTCCTGTTTTTTAAACATATCAGTCGGCCGCTTTTTGATTTGGGCCCCTGACAGGAGTACTGCCCTATTAGCACCTTTGCCAGTTACCATGTGCCATTTCCAATACCGGTGTCAAAGGGACTTTTTGGACACCTCAGGATGCAGGACCCCATAGCGGTTGCTACCGCTGCACCCCCTATAACTATGCCCCTGCCAACTGAACCTCCATCTTCCCTGTTGGGATGTTTTTGTTGCCACCATGTGGCAACAACCTGTCAGTTACCATGTGCCACAACTTCAAACAGTCACACTCCAAACTGCACTATGGTGAAGACCAAAGAGCTGTGGAAGGGTAGCAGAAACAAAATTGCAGCCCTGCACCAGACTGGAAAGACGAAATCTGCAAAAGGAAAGAAGCTTGGGGTGAAGAAATTAACTGTGGGAGCAATAATTAGAAAATTTAAGACATACAAAACCACTAATAATCTCCCTCCATCTGGGGCTCCACGCAAGATCTCACCCCGTATGGTCAAAATGATCACAAGAACGGTGAGCAAAAATCCCAGAACCACACAGGGGAACCTAGTGAATGACCTGCAGAGAGCTGGGACCAACATAATAAAGGCTACCATCAGTAACAGACTACACTGCCAGGGAATCAGATCCTGCAGTGCAAGCCGTGTCTCCCTGCTTAAGCCAGTACCTGTCCGGGCCAATCTGAAGTTTTCTACAGAGCATTTGGATGATCCAGAAGAGTATTGGGAGAATGTCATATGGTCAGATGAAACCAAAGTAGAACTGTTAGGTAGAAACAGAAATCGATTTATTTCTATAGGACATTTAATAACGGTGTATTCTACAATAGTATGACCCCCAAACCAGCAAAAATGACCTTTTGGACACTTTATAAAATTTTCAAGATGAAATTAGAATTTTAAATAAGATTTTTATCAATAGGACATTAACTAAAGGTGTTTTCTACAGCAGCATGACCACCAACTAGCAAAAATGACCTTTTGGACAATCAATAAAATTTGCAGCAAGCAAACAGTATTTGAAAACGATTACTTTGTATAGCAGAGTTGCTAATGAGTTACTAATCTAACTAGTTGCTACCGCCCTAAGTGCCAATACGGCAGTACAGGTAGTACTCCTGTCACTAATTAATAGTTACAGTGGTGACTGGGCAAGGGGGAAACAAAATGGTCAGGACCCACCTTTTTTCATTTGTAAATGTCAAACGATCCACTTTTCGGGGGAAAGACGGAACTTTGTCAGTTTCACCCCCCCAGCGTGTTGAATGTCCTTCTGGATAACGCGGTCCCATAGAAAGATTTGTATGAGTGTCGGCAAACTCGGGGCCATTCATTCGTTTGGGGACACCCATAAGTTGAAGGGGGCCCAGACAAACCAAAAAACATTGGGTTGAGCAAGGGTAGTCTTGGACCATGGTCTTAAGACAGTCCGTGTATCTAAATGTTCCCTCCCTTTCAGGCGTTGGTGAGCTAAAAAAATTAGTAAAAAATGCCCCCTTGCTTCTGCAACACTGGCTCCTGCGGCTACTTGCCATTCTACAAGTAGAATGTGAAGAAGACTCAACAGATGTCTCAAGTTGGTCAATGAACACTGTCTCAAATTCCTACAGGGGATTCTAAATTTTTGCGTGGGTAAAAGGAAAATTGCTCCCCTTTTTGATTTGTAATGTGGATCAGGGGGTGGCCACCCAAAACCACTGTTCATTTTGATTCCCTTTGAGTGGGGAACTTGTTGCGGGTAATTTTTTAGCCCCAAGCCCCGTGTAAGATGCGCGGGCTCTTCCAAGCCTTGGAGTCTAGGGGCATAACCAATCTTCCCCCTTTTCCTTTCCCCCGAAATCTGTGCCAATTTTAAACCACTAAGGGGTATTCGGTACGGGTGGTGTCAACCCCTGCCTCTGATCCTCCCCCCACTTCCTCACCTGCCATCACCAAGCCTCATGAGCGTACTCTGAGCTGAACTCCCCGCCGCACCCCCCTGGACCCGAACCCCCACCTAAAGAAAGCTAAAAAAATTGGGAAACTTGGGCTTTTCTAAAATTCTCGGTGAGTAAGGCTCTTTTTATCCGCCTCCTCCTCCTCCCCCCCATTACTGCGGGATTGCTGCCCCCAGAGTGTCTAACGCTTGTTCCATTCAAATATACCACAAGGGTAAAGCTGACAATGCCATTGTTGAGCCATTGAAGGGGAGACAGGTAAAGGATGGTCAAGATCCTTCCCTGTCTCCACTCTCAAGGGCTCAACACCCCAAAGGTCCGCACCCTGCTCTTTTGGGCCATACGACATTCATACTGCTTTGGGCATTTACAGTTTTGCCACAATCCCTGGCATGTGGGGGGTGGAATTCCAGATGTTGCCACTCAACAATGAAGGAAAAGGGGAGGCCAGATGAGCTGAAAACTCCCAGTCATACAAAAGCAGGGTGCGAACGCCAAATAAAGCTAAGCCCTCAAGCCTGACTCGCAACACAAGACTGGGTATGTTTGAGAAAATTCTGACAACCATTCATGTCCGGGCAAAGTATGGGTAATCTACCAATCCAAAGGGCAAAAGAGTTTTCTCCTTTGGTCACCACTATCTTGCCTGGTCCCCTGCTTCTGGTGGGGTCTAGTGCGCAGAGCCATCCACACTCTTGACCTGGTGGCGGTCTCCAAACAGATTTTTTTCAGAACGCCGGTTTCTCTTGGCATGGATGCACCCGTGGCGTTTGGGATCTGGGACTATGCACCACCTTGCAGGTGGAAATTGTCAGCTGAGACCCATACCAGAGGCCTGTTACCACCAAACTCACCCATGAGCAGTCAGTGAGAAAAACCCCTTCCCTAGCAAAAAATACGCTCACCTGATATTAGGGCATCCGGGGCTATGAGTGGCAGAACCACCAGGTGGAAAGGCAACATTTCCAAGGTCAACAGCCTGGAAATGACAACATTCAGGCTTTTGGCTTTGGGATGGCGGGGGTGAAAGTATTTCTTCCTCCCCAATGGTACACAAAAGGCTGGCGGGGGCTGGATCTGTAGGGTGGCGGGGCACACGGGGGGGAAAGGGTTTAGACTATGTGGTGGGAATCGGCCGACAGTTTCTGGGAATGGGCATGGTGCTTCTTCATTCTGTTCTAGCAGTTCAGCAGCAGAGAACCGCTTGGACTTGGAGGTGGAGGAGGAGGAGGAAGCAGAAGATGTTACGGTGGTTTGAAGCCCAGAACCTATGTGGCCGTTTTTCTACAAGTGACTCCTCCATAGCAATTCATGCTTTACATGCATATGCCTGTTCATGCTTGTGGTGCTTAAACACTTTAGATTCTTTCATCTACTGATGCCTTGACGGCAAATCCGACATTGCGTCACTGGGGCAAATCTGAGGCAATCGAAAAGGGGCCCACCCTTCAAAATGGGTGTTTCCACTCCACCAATACCAGGGTGGTGGAGTAATTCAGCAGACTTGTGCGACCCCCCTCTCCCTTTCCGGTGGACCAATGCACACCCCATTATCCCCCTCCTACACTGTAGAGTGCTAAAAGACCATGTTGGATCGCAATGACATCCCCACGGGTTTCCCCCCTTTTCCCTGACAGCACATCCTCAAGCTGCGGGCTAGAAGCCACAGGCACTGCAACTAGCAAATAGGATTAGAAATAGAATTTTTCCAATGGAATATCTATTGAATGGGGTCTTATGGAAGACCCATGGTAGCAAAACAGCAATTCAAAAACTGTTGTGAATCTCAAATTTTGCAACTACAAACAGGATTTAAATAGAATTTTTTTGGGAAAATTTTGTTGAACGACGTTTTTTTGGGAAAAACCTGGCACAAAACAGCAAACACAACTGTTGTAAATCCCTATATTTTGCAACTAGCAAATAAGATTAGAAATAGAATTTCTTCAATGGAATATCTGTTGAACGGGGTCTGTTGCAAGAAACCTGGCAGCAAAGCAGCAAATCACAACTGTTTCCCTTTCTAAAATTGCTGTGAAATGGGGTGGCTGAATGCACTGGAGCATACATACAACAACATGTGGGTTTATAAGAATTGAAATGAAAAGGCGTTAAACAGGGAAAAACAGTGAAGTTGAACAGGGTAATGTGATTTCAACAGCCCTACATCCTCACTAGTAGTTTTTTGGGTACTTTCTCTATTGCGCCTGAGACACAAAGTGAAAGTAAGAAAAAGCGCGCCGGCGCATGTTTTCGAACGCAAACTTCACACGAACTACCGTAAAAAGCTCATTTCTGCTCGAGTTCGAAAAATACGTAAAGTTCGACTCGAACATACCTTTTCTTGAACGTTTCGCTCAACACTAGTGTTCACCTCTGCCTCCTCACCTTCTTTACTTCCTCATCCTTACTGGCACCAGATTCATGACAAGCCTCATGTGCTATACTCTGTGAGCTGAACTGCCATCCTGCACCTGCCCTCAACCTAGAACTACCGCCCCAAAGAAGAACTTGGGGCTTCTCTCCTCTGGCGAGTTCCAGTAAAAAATAACCAGAACGGTCCTGCTGACAAGGATATCCCAAATGAGCATTTTGGTGCCTCTTCAAAACTGCCAAGGGTTGTGCGGATCCTTCACCTGTCCCACCTCTATGGGCAACACCCCAAGGTCCGCACCACTGCTTTTCAGGCCCGCGAACTTTTAAAAGCATAATGGAAATTTATGCTGCCACAATCGTTGGGGGCATGTGGGGGTGGAATTTCCCCTTGTTGCCCCTTAAATATCAGACATTTGACAGGGAGGCCCGATCATGCTTAAGCTGCCAGTTGTGCTGAAGAGGTTGCGAACCGGGAAAGGGGACCCAAGACCTCAGCCTTCCCACACACACCAAGACCGGGGGGGGGGGGAGGCTTGAGAAATTTCTGCACAAAAAGGTTCATGACGTGTGCCAGGCAAGGGATGTGCTTACGTCCTCCGATCTTAAGGGCAGCAAAGAGATTGCTCCCGTTGACACACACTACCTTGCTTGGCGCCAGTTTCTTTGCACCCAAGCACTGGTCGTTCTGAGTGCGCAGAGCCATGCACAGCTCTTGACTTGTGTATTGACAGTCTAAACAGATTTAAATTTAGAATGATTGGGATTCCCCCTTTGGGATGTGATCACCCGTCGGGGTTTGGGGTCTGATTCTGCACCATCCCCCAAAAATGTTGAAGAGTGTCGCAGAGACCCTCCCCAGAGGCATGTTTTCACCCAAAATCACCCCGTGAAAAATCATGAGATATAACCCCCTTGACCGTCTTACTATCATGTTCTGTAGTGAGATGAAATTTGGGGGAAAGATGCCCCCCAAACCCCCCTCAAATCTTTTCTGCAACGTGGCAGGCCAGGGGCGGGACGTTTTCTGGCAAAGAAATGCCTGCTCAATTGAAATTGGGGCATGCTAGGGCCAAAACGTGGATAACCCCTCTTTTCCACCTGGGAGAAAAACAACATTTCAAGGCAACACTCAGGCAATGCCCAAAATTCAGCTTTTAGTTGGAAATTTGGGTAAAAGCGTCTAACTTGTCGCCCGGGAAACCTCTATTCCCCCACCGCATTTCTGGTGCCACCAAGGACTGTGCCTAATCTTGTGAACCAGAACCTCGTGTTCCTCATTGGGTTGTTCTCGCTGCCACCAAGGGATGCTGTCTAATCTAGTCCAGCCTCAGAGGCGTAGACAATTTTTTTTGGGCCCTGGGGCAAAAAATGAAATGGGGCCCTGCCTTACCATTGCCTTCCCAAAACCGGTGTTTCTTATATGTCAAAGGGCCCCGTAGCAACTGCTACCACTGCACCTCCTATAGCTATGCTGTCCTCCTCTTTTCTGTTAGCCATTGAAATGATTGAAGCATTTTTCTTAGAGCCAAATTTTCTTCACTAAGTTGTTCCACGTATCCCTTTTCTGTTAGGCTGTAATTCCACTTTTCCTCACCTGTATCGGTAAAAAAATTAAAAGAAAAACTCCTTTTTACTTTTTAAATTGGGGCGAAGTTTAATTCTAGTTCGACTCTAAGTTCGAAAAATTAGCAAAATTCGAGATTTGGCTCGAACGCGAACTTTTTAGGGTTCTCTCAAGACTCATGGCCCGATCAAAAATTCATTTTTGGGGCCCCCCCACCTCCGACACCCTTTGTGGGCCAAAATTTTTTAAAAAAAACAGGTTTTTTCCTACCCAGCGTGACAGAGGTCTCTAGTGTAGCACGCTGCGGCAAATCATTTCTACTTAAGGGGATTGTCTAATAGAAGAAAATTAATTTCAAATGGGGCCAGGCGGTGGGAAAAAAAGAAGCTCGAGTTATACAGCCAAAGCTTCTGTTTCCTCTGCCCCCCTCCACTTACTTCCACTCACCCCACTTAAAAAAAAAGAAAAATTCTTTGTATGGTAAACAGGAAAAAAAAAATTCATTGTCCCCTTTTTTTTTTGGGTTTTAGCTTTTGTTAATTTTAAAACTGAATAGTTAATTTGACATGTGATCTGTATCTGCAGGTCCAATATCAAGAGCCACATTACCAAAAATCCCACCATTGGGGACTCTACCACTAAAATTTTTGAAAAAACCCGGTAAAGCCAGACTAATATTACCAATAACATAAATATAAAAAGACCAAATAATACCCCAGATATCACTACCACAAACTGACTCATACCACCATAATGTTACTGACAAAACGAGTATACCAAGACCAATATTACCAATAAAAAACAATTATAAAGATAAAAAAATCCCCCCCAATATCAATACAGTATAGTGAGAATACCACCATAATGTTACTGACCAAATCAATATACTAAGGCAATAATATCAATATCAACAATATAAAGCAGCTAATCATGACCACATACTACCACCATAAAGAGACACATAACCACATTGTGCCATCTACGCCGCATCTTTTAGAGGGCTCTGCGGCCGGGACAAGAGGTATCCACTTTGACCTTGGAACCCCTAGTCAGGGGCCCTGATATGACCCCTGTAGCTACACCACTGCCCCCACCTATTCAAAAGTCACAGTGTGTATTGCAAATGTGCCATGTACCATAATATGAGATTCTTCTAGAGAAACATAGACATTAAGGGCGACATGTATGAAGATTGGCGCGTCAGAGCGCCCGTTTTCGAACCCTCGAACGTGAAAGCTGCGCCTCATGTATGCGCCATAATGCGGTGAAAAGTTCCTGGGCCTCGCCAGAAAGTAGGCGCAGTACGGACTTAGGCCCAGAAGGGAATGCCCAAAGTTCACCCCCCATAGTGCGCTCATACATGCGGGAAAATTTCCCCCGCCTTTCCACTGTGTAGGCACAGTGCGGGACTTTCGGGCGAAGGGGTGTGCCTAACATTTTTCCGGGCAGGGTGGAAAACAGAGAAATCATTAAACATGTTTGTGGGGCAAAAAGAGTTGTCTTTAAATAAAAAGAATGAATAAAGAGAAAAATCAAAGCTGCTAAAGCGATTAAATGTAGTGAAAAAGTGGTCATTTAAAAACCAAAGGGAAAAATTTTTATAAATACCAAAAAAACTCAGCTCTCACTCCGTTGGGGATAAGTATTAATCAAAAAAATTGTTTTTATTAGGTTGTAAAACATTATCAGTAAAAGAGCTCAAACCTTCTAAAAAAATACATAAATAAAATCACTTTTCAAAAATCAAGAACGGCGCAACATCAGGAATTAGGATATTGAAAATTGCCGGGAAATACAGTAATTCAAATTCTGTAAGCGCTTATCATTGGTCGGCATAAACCAGCCAATAATAATAAGAGCGACAGTGACCCATTATAACCTATAGAGTAGTGTTGACCAATCAAATGAAAAGGCAGGACAGTTCAAAATACAGTAAAAAATGCAGACAAGAGCTGATTGGTTGAGACCAGGTGGCAGATATGAATCCACCAATCATATGTATTGCATTGATTTCGAGTGGAGCAAGAAGGGCGTGATAGAAGGGCGCCCTAAAAGTTATTACTGTCTATGGGAAATATTCTAGTACTGTGATTGGTTGGGGGGAAGAGGGGCTCGTCCAGCTTATCCAATCAGCGGCTGAGCTACCTTCTCATACAGTTCTATGGGGAAAAGAAATGGCAGAAATCAAATGATAAGACTCACGAAGTTGTGCCGATCTCTATATAAAATGAACAATAATATGGGTGTAACGAAAATAAACTAATAAATATTAATTCAATAAATTCATTTTTATTTGTTTATTTTCGTTACACCCATATTATTGTTCATTTTATATAGAGATCGGCACAACTTTGTGAGTCTTATCATTTTATTTCTGGCATGTACAGTTTTATTATAGATTGCTTTAGAAAACCCATAAGAGCGTCGCTCGCTCTCCCATTGGCCCAAATAATCGCGCCTCTTTTAACTTAGCCAATCACAAACAGAGCTCGCTCTGCATTTCTTTTCCCCATAGATCTCTATGAGATAAGTAGCTCAGCCGCTGATTGGCTAAGCAGGAAGAGCCCTTCTTCCCCCCAACCAATCACAGTACTAGAATATTTCCCATAGACAGTAATAACTTTTAGGCCGCCCTTCTATCGCGCTCTTCTTGCTCCACTCAAAATTGACGCACTACATATGCCTGGTCTCAACCAATAAGCTCTTGTCTTCATTTTTTACTGTATTTTGAACTGTCCCGCCTTTTCATTTGATTGGTCAACACTACTCCATAGGTTATAATGGGACACTGTCACTCCTATTCTGATTGGTTGGTTTCTGCCGAGCAATGAGAAGAGCTTACAGAATTTGAATTACTGTATTTCCCGGCAGTTTTCAATATCCCAATTCCTGATGTGGCGAAGGTCCCGGCAACAAACGCGTTGTTAGTGATTTTATTTACGTATGTTTATAGAAGGTTTCAGCTCTTTCACAGAGAATCTTTTACACCTAATAAAAACTATTTATTTACTAATACTCCATGCCTCACGGCGCTGAGATTTCAGTGCCCCTATCTCTCCATAGACTACAATAGGACAAAGTAGCTCACGCTCTGATTGCCCGGGATAGCCAAGCCCCCGCTAGCTCAACCAATCAGCTCTTTTCTGCCTTTTTTACTGTATTTTGAACTGTCCCGCCTTTTCATTTGATTGGTCAATACTACTCCATAGGTTATAATGGGTCACTGTCGCTCCTATTCTGATTGGCTGGTTTATGCCGACCAATGAGATGGGCTTACAGAATTTGAATTACTGTATTTCCCGGCAATTTCCAATATCCCAATTCCTGGTGTTGCGCCGTTATTGATTTTTTTTCAGATAATGTTTTACACCTAATAAAAACGATTTTTTGGATTCATACTCCATGCCACATGGCGCTGAGAGCTGAGATTTATTTCTTTAGCGATCTTATAAATTTTTTCTTTAATTTTAAATGATCCACTTTTATAATACATTTAATCATTTTTAGACAACTTTGATATTTTTCTTTATTAATGAAATAATTTTAGAGACAACTCATTTTTAGGATTGTACTGTTGTAACAGTCAACCTAGAGCACATTTTGCCCCATTACGTTCTAGCTTCACTTCGCCTCCTCCGACTCAGGTAGACCACATTCAACGAGGTCTGCCTGTCGGAGCTGCAATGCGCCGCACTTTTCGAATGTGGTTCGTCCCGCCCGAGAACGCCCTCACCACGCCCATTGAACGCCCCTTCATGTTAGGCGCAGCCGAAAGTGGCGAAGGTTGCGCCTAACACCGCATCACTGCGTCCGACAGCGGATTCGGACCGGTGAGGCGCAGTTTCCACCAGAAATCGGGCGCAACTCCCGATCATACATGTCGCCCTAAGAACTTAAAACATGGCCACAAAAGTGGAGAATGAGCTGACGCCACCGCCAGCCATGACCTCAGGGCCAAAATGTTCTTTGATGTCTATTGTATCTCCCCAACTGTCATGATGACATCACTGCCCACATATATCGTCAAAGTAGAGACCACAGCAGGGGACCCACTCAGATGCTGTGGCTCCCCAGATAGTGCTTGACCAGTGGCTTCTGAAGAGGTGTAAGGGTTAAATAACATATCTGCAGTGTCACTGTATGCGGTAGAGACTAGTTTTGATCGAATGATTCAAGAAAAGTTAAGTTTGAGTTGAACTTCTTGTTTTTTTAGAACTCGAGAAAAATTTGCGTTCGACACGTGTGCTCGGCACAAGATGTTTAGTTTCACTTTTAGCTGCTTCGTGCATTTTTGGCAGCCATCCAATCACTGCACAGCACAGAGGAGTGTCAAAATCAACATCACTGAGGGTGTAGGGAATCTCATTGGCTGCTAAAATCATATGACCCTGTTATATGTATATCACTGTATTTCCTTGTAAACGCCATTTGCAGTTCACTATCTGTACTGAATGCACTGCTTGCTTTGCATGCAGGCACACTGTTTCTCAGCGATATTAGACAGGAAAAACTGTTAGTTAGATTAGTTAGGAGGGTGTACAGCAAGCTTAGGGAATCATAGACTGCAACAGTTATGGAGTTTTTTTATTGCTGGCTGCCTCTTTCCTTTCTTTATTCTGAGTGCCCAAAAGTTCATTTTTGCTATTTAGGGGGTACAGCTATTGTAGAAAACACCATTAGCAAATCTACTATGGAAAGAAATTGCTTTCAAAAACTGGTTTCTTGCTGCACATTTGATTGAGTGCCCAAAAGTTCATTGTTCCAGTTTTGGGGGAAGAACTAGTTCAGAAGCCACAGTTAGCAAATCTGCGATAGAAAGAAATCATTTTCAAATATTGGTTTAATTGAGTGCCCAAAAGTTCATTGTTCCAGTCTTAGGGTTTGAATTCTTGCATAAGAGACTCTAACCAAATATTTAGCTTTATTATTATTTAGCTTTTGAACATTTCGATAAGTAGAGGTATTAAGTGAGAAAGAAGGGGGGTATGACGTGGAGCTAGAGGTACGAGACAAGGCACTCCTTCCAGTGCTCGTCAGGCCTGTCATCGCTTGGTCGGTTCCCTGTGAATCTCAGTACTGAAGAGTGGTGCCAATCTGTTCTTCAGTCGTCAACATACCCTGCATCCAGCGGTTTACCTCCTCTTCCTCTCAATCACGGGCACAAATGTCATCATCATCAACAGTCCAACCTGAAGCAAACACAGGCCAAATGTCACCCAATATATAAACCGCTCCAGATAATCCAGATTCTGAAGAGCTCTTTGAAGAGACAATACGGTTGGGGTCAGTAGGCATTTCTAAAGATCAAGAGGCCAAAGGATGATTTTGTCTGCTCTGACACCCAATCGGTGATGGCCTCAGAGGAAGAGAAGGAAGCTGAGCTGTTGACAGAAATCCCAAGTGGTCAACAATGCCTTGCAGTGCCTGTGGCTTCTATCCCGCAGATTGAGGAAGAGGAAATCACCTGGGATGATAATGACACTGCGGATCCAATGTGGTCTTTTGAGCAGCAGCTGGCGAGCACATCATCAGTGGAGGAGGAGGATGATGGGGTAGTGTCAGTGTAGGTCCGGCGGCAGAAATGGAGAGGGTGGTTGCACAAGTCCGCTGACATTACTCCACCAGCCATGGTCAGTGATGGCAGCGGGAACACCGCAACTAGGTTTTTACAGTCGAAGAGGTCCAGGACCTGTGTAGGCTGCACCTTTTTCCATCAATCCTCAGATTATCTGTGTAAGAGACTCAGGCCACGTTGGCCTATATGCAAGAAAATCTCCAGAAGGGGTTTATCCGCAAGTCTTCTTATCCTGCCGGTACCGGGTTCTCTTTGTTAAGCCATCACTATACCCTTGCATTGACTATCGCTGTAAATAACCGTATAAAAATGGTACCCATTGCCACTAGTCACCGAGCTCTTTGACCGTCTACGTGGAGCAAGAATTATTTTTAAATTTTACTTGCGGGGGGTTTATAATCCTTTTTGCACTCGTGAAGGCAATGAGTGGAAGACAGGAGAAGGGCATTTCAAATACTTGCGTATTTTCAAATACTTCAAATACAACCATATTCAAGAATTAAAAAAAAAACATTCCACAGTCTCCTGTATTCTTGTGTTGTCTTTTATCTGGATGACATCCTGGTCGTCTCGCTCAACCAAGAATCACATTGTACACATGTGTCAGTTGCTTAGATGTCTAAGAAACAAGCTTGAGATGTACATCTTCCAACAGTCCAGTCTGCCCTTCCTCGGGAACATCATCTCAGATCAAGGACTACAAATTGACCCTGCCAAAATGTCTTCAATCCTACAGTGGCCTCAACCAGTTGGGCTCTGGGCCATACACTACTTGGGGTTTGCCAGCTATTACTACCAATTAATTCTGCAAGTTTCTACTGTGGTGGCACCCATGGTGGCACTCACCAAGGAAAATGGCAACCCCAGACTGTGGCCATCAGCAGCAGAAGAAGCATTCTCCCTATCTTGTCTCAACCAGACACAGAGAAACCCTTCTTCCTCGAGGTTGATACATATTCGGTGGGTGACCTGTTTCAGGACCTGATATCAATCTGGAGTGACACTCATAAATTCTTTCAACAGGTAGCCACACAAATGAAGGCCAAGCAGACAAGACAAGAAGACCTCCCCCGTCTTTTGATCCTAGGGACAAGGTCTGGCTATCTTCAAAATACTGTACATCCGACTAAAGATCCCCAGCTACAGTATAATCTGGGTCCCCGCTTGCGAGGGCAATTGGTAGTGCAGACACGCCAGCTTCCTCCAACGATGCACGCCCCGAACTCCATCCACGTCTCCCTCCTGAAACCAATGGTTATTAATCGGTTCTCTCAAAAAGTCGTCTCCCCTTGTCCTTAAGCTGATATCACCAATGTATTTTCAGTAAATGAGATCCTGGCCATGAAGGCGATTAGGGTGAGGCAACATTTTCTTGTTGACTGTCAGAGGTCTGGGCCAGAAGAAAGGTTCTGGAAACATCTTGGGCCATAGACTACCTGAAAAGTTCTTAGAGGCAAGAAAAAAAAGAGGCCAAAGGGGGTCAGGGTATTATAACGGGAGCTCCCACGAAACCACATGCCGTTTCAAGGATGCACCCCTATCTCCGGTGCCCCAGCTGTAATGAGTGGCACCGCAACCCGCATGTTGGGCCACAGGTGCACTCTCAGCTCAGTTCATTTATCTCCTCTTCTAGCTCCTGCCGACTGGAAGTGCGGAAGGAGGTGGCACACTCCCAGGCAAGGCAGTTCAGTTAAATTTAAAGGTCTAGCATGCTGGCGATTTGTTATCACCGGGTGCTGTCCCTATTTAAACATTGCCTCTTCCATTCTATCCTGCCGGATCCATAGTGCCCCTAGCCTATGTGTGAACAGCATTTCTTAGTGTTTATGCTCCTCCTATGTGCCAGTCCCTCCTGCTTACATTCCTTGACCACAAAGCTTGCCTACCTTGACCTTTCTGCCTGTTCCCGATTTCGAGCCTGTCTGGTGAGTTTGTACCATGCACACCTCAGCCACCACTGCAGGCAAGTTTTGCCAGAGGTAGCGACTAGAGATGGGCGAATCGATTCTAACGAAGTGGAATTCGTTTAGAATTTCAGGAAAACTTTGGGGTACTTCGGGTGAACGAAGTGTGCTTTTGATTGATAAAATGGCTGCGAGCACATGGCGTTACATGGGGCAAAGAACTCTGGGAGGAAGAAGGGCATAGCCTGCATGACATGTGCAGAGATGAAGCCAATCAGAGACCGTTGGGATTCTGTGACGTCACCGGACTATATAAGTCCGGGCGCGACGCTGGGAGCTCATACCGCTCTCACTGTACTGATTAGGGAAGGTGCTGCCGTGGCTGCTTGTGATAGCTGATACTAAAGAACTCATTTTTATACAGCGATTTTTGGGGGGTGTCTCAGCTTGTCTCAGAGACTGCTTCTCTTAACGTTCTATTTCTGATTTTGTGGGGTATTGAATCTGAAGTCCAGTGTGAGTCCAGTACAGCTGCATATATATTTTAATGCTATCTGCTCACAGCACATTGAATATCCAAGGGTGATTTAAGCCTGTTCCTGTTGTATTCATTTAAAGAAACAGCGTTTTTACAATACAAATACCACTTCATTTTTGGCTGCTCAATTCTTTGGCGCAATTTACATCCAGGGGTTAATTAAGCGTTGTTCTGCTGCTGTGGTGACTAAAAGAAAACGTTTATTTCACCGGCAAAAAATACATTTTTCCTGTAGAATAATTCACAAGCGAAGGTTAATTACAAGTTTTCCTCTTGTTGTGTAGCGTAAAAAACACGCCATTGTAACACGCTACAAAGCTCGTAGTTTTTGGTTGCTCAATTCTTTTGCGCAATTTACTTCCAAGGGTTAACTAAGTGTTTTTCTGCAGCTGTACTTAGTAAAAGAAACTTTGTTTTTCACTGCCACAGAAGAAATTCTGTAGCATAATTCATATCAGAAGGTTAATTAAGCCTGTTTGTGCTTTTATATTCAGTAAAATACACAGAGTTTTTAAACGGCACATACACATCAATTTTTCCTGCTCATTTGTGGAGCGCAATTTATATCCAAGGGTTACCCAAGCTTCTTAGTGGGTTCATTTGGAGTCAAATACAGGGTGTGTATTTATCATATACAGATATCTTCATCAAACAGTGACTGTACATTTTAGAACAAACAGTATGTCAGACAGAGAGGTGGCAGGTTCTTCACCTGCGAGTGGCAGAGGCAAAAACATTCCAGGCCCAGGTCGCAGCACAGCAAGGGGACGTCGCAGCAGGGGTCACTCGGTGAGGCCACAACTGCCGCTGTCATCTAGCGGTCGTGTGTTGTTCAGCAACCCAATGGTTCTTGATTGGTTGACTAGTCATCCACTTCCTCCCAGATGACATTGACAACCCCAGCCAAGAGTCGGTGGGAACTCAGACACAACCCTTAGTTGGCAGGGCCCCGGGAGGGGTCACGGCCCTCACCTGCCCTCAACCCGCCTCTGTCCCATCCGTTCCCTCAGCCAGAGATCTACTATGTGGTCTGGGCTCAGCGGCCACTATATAGGAGGATGAACAATTTGAGGAGGGCAGTCAGCAGCTACTTGGAGCGAGAAATGGGCCAATATCCCCTGCTTCTTGTAGTAGGCGGCAAAGTATAGATTTTGAGAGTGGCATGGGGGGTCTGTTGTGAGGGGTCAGCCTTTTGCATACCAAGACTGGTGATGAGACAGCAGTGACGATGAAACACAAATAGATGATATGTAGCGACCGCACTTGGGAGTTGGGTGAGGCAAGGCTTCTGATCGTCAGGAGATGACGGTCAGCTTGGCGTCAGGCAGCGGCGCAGCCAGCAAGTGGGTTGTGTGGCCGTGAGTCAGCAGGATAGCAGCAAGGTAAGGTCGGGAGCCAAGCAGCCACTGGGAAAAAAACCCGCTTCGCGGGTCCAAGAAAGTCGCGGCACAGGGGCTCAGCGAGGCAGCAGCGGCAGTAGTCACTCAGTGCGGAGCAGTGGCGGTAAAATCAGATACTCGTCGGTGGGGCAGTTCTTTGCTAAGGACCCCGGGAGGAGCCGAATATGGGTTATATGTAGAATCTGTAGGAAGAAAGTGAAGCGTGGCCAGGGAGCTAACGTTGGCACCAACTGCCCTGCGTCAAACACATGCACGTCACCACTGGTGGCCTGGGAGAAACGTGGCTCAGATGTGGTGGTCCATCCTGCCGCTGCAGCAACAGCAGCAGCAGCAGCGCCCAATGGCAGGCATGCCTTTGCAGCCAGTCAAGGCTCCACCACCTCTGCAGAAGGGAGCTGTTTCTCTTTGACATCATCTCCCAGTCCACATGCTCCTGCTCCTCACTACTCATGGCACAGTAATTCAGCGAGGCGATTGCAAAGAGATAACAATATGCGTCCAACCATCCTAAGGTGCAGAAGCTGACCGTGCTCCTGTCCAAGTTGTTGGTACTGCAGTCCCTCCCTTTCCAAATGGTGGACTCTGCACCGTTCAGAGAAATAAGGCTTCGCCGAGCCGAGATGGAGAGTTTCCCAAACCGTAATTTCTTTTTCCAAAAAGGCAGTACCAGCACTTCATAAATATGTAGAACAGACGGTGGGCCAGTCCTTGAGCTTATCGGTTTGTTCCAAGGTGCAAATAATCACTAAGTGTGTTCCATCTGGGACCGGGTGTTTGTGAATTTGTCTTAAGCGGGAGAGACAAGATTCAAACTTACTCCTATCGCTTTATAGAACCTGGTATATAGGATATCTGTTTAGTTGTGATTGAGCATAGGCTTGTCATCGGTTTCAATATAAGCAAATAAATAACATTGTCTATAATTATTAAGCTGGCTATCCTATGTATGTGGTTTTAAAAAAAGTAATAAGAAAAAAGGGTGTCATGATATTTAGAATATATCTATGTTTTTAACATTTTTTGTATACTCCTCTAGGTAGAGTATATTTAGTGTGTGTTATAGTTTAAGTTTTTTCCTATTTAGGATTAGATTAGGGTGAGTCCTGGACTATACGGGGCCGCCCTTTTTGGGGCGACTACTCCGTCCTTCAATGTAGGTATCAGTGGTAGGGCTTTATTCCTTCAAGTCTGAACTGTAACCTATTTATTCTTTCTAGAGGAATATACTGTAGGTAATTATGAATATAGGAGTAGAGTATTATTTAGAATTTTAGCTAAATAGAATAAAAGTTATATTTTAGAGTAATGTCCTTACTTTTTTCTCTGTGAATTCCAAGGTGCAAGGCAGCGCGGACGTCTGGAGCTGTAACTACGGTCAGGGCCAGTACATGTCCATTACGGCCCACTGGGTGAATGTGCTTCCGGCCCAGGCACACCAACAACTTGGACAGGAGATGCCGCTGTCTCCTTCATGTTGTCAAACTGCTGCTCCTGCACAAATATCCGCCTCCTCCTGCTCCACCACCACCATATCAGCCTCCACAAGTACTGCTCCATCATACCACATGTGTAGGGCACAGCGGTGTCACGCAGTTCTACACCTGACTTGCCTCGGCGAACGAAGTCACACAGGGGGGGAAAACTGCAAAGTGTCATGCAGCAAGAAATCGATGTGGGCTTTTCCCCGCACCAACTGAAAATCGGAACCAGGTGACGGGACAATGGGAGTAACATGGTGTCCGCGCTGCACCGAGGAGGGATGGCCCATGCACCCTGCATGGCGCACGTGTTCAATCTGGTTTTGAAAGGTTCCTGAAGTCTTCCACCGATCTTCAGAAGATTCTAAAAATTGGCCAGGAAACTGTGCATGCACTTCATGCATTCCTACAAAGCCAGGGAAAACCCTCCTGAGTTGCAAATGGCAGATGGGCCTCCCCAAACACACTTGATATGCGATGTTTTCCCCCATGGAATTCCAGCCTGCAATGTTGGACCGACTGTATGAACAGAGAAAGGCCATTAACGATTTTTTGATGATCCAGGCGGACAGGAGTAAATCCCCTGTGTAATTTTTATGTCAGCCAGTGGGAGCTCATGCGTGACACCTGCCGTTTGTTGAGGCCCATTCGAGAAGGCCACGTATTTGTCAGTCGCCAGGACTACGGATTAATAACGTCATTCCCCCTGCTTCATGTACTGGAACAGATGCTGAAAAATCTGTCTGGGCAGGGGACTGGAGACGTGGCGACTACATCTTGCGGCTACATGAGTCCGGTGGGGACTGAAATAGAGGAGAAGGAGGAGGACATTGGAGAAGAAGCATTGTCTGGTGAAATGAGTGGATTTTCTACCCAGGTGACAAGAGAGGAGGAGCAGGAGCAGCTGGAGGAGGTAGATGTAGATGAGGAAGACGAGGCAGATGACCCGCAAGCACCGTGGCAAGTATAAAAGTGGAGATGGAGGCAGGGAGCCCCTCTGAGTCACTTGTGCAGATGGCCCGCAGCATGCTGATTTGCCTGGCTAGTGACAGCCGAATAGTCAGCATCCGGCAGAGGGATGACTTCTGGCTCTCCAAAATGGGAGCCTTTTTCCCAGCTATTGAGAGGGAGGACAAACTCAAATACTATAGGGAAATCCTCCGTAGTCAGTTGGCCGCTGCCTATGCGCGGCATCGTCCCTCCTCTGACAGGTCTGACCGGGGTGTTCTTCAGCGCTCACTTACTACTGCCGTGGCTGCTGGGGGAAGGTGGGGGGGGGGTCGGAGCAGTATCAGCTCCATCAGCAGCAACCTAAGTCTGGAGTCACTGATGAGCAGCTTCCTTCACCCGCCTAGTGAGGAGGGCAGTCACCAGCAGCAGCAGCAGGACCTGGAGCAGACCCTGAACCAACAGGTGGTGGCCTACTTGGACAGCACTCTGCCACCCCAGTTAGAAGATCCGCTGGACTACTGTGCAGCCAAACTGGATGTGTGGCCGCAACTTGCCGAGTTTGCAGTGGAGAACCTGTCCTGCCCGGCCAGTAGTGTGGCATCAGAGCGGGTGTTCAGCGCAGCAGGGGCCATCGTTACCTCGAGGAGAACCCGCTTGTCCACGGGAAATGTGGAACGACTGAACTTTGTCAAGATGAATCAGGTGTGGAACGGCCAGGATTTCCACACACCAATGCGTCAGACTACATCAGCCATGACCTCTCACCCAAACGGTGAGAAATGAGTCTGGGTTCAAACTACCTGCCTCAGCCACTATTCTGATGCCGCCACCCGGCTGATGCCACACATCTGCTGACAGTTTCTCCATCTGCCACCAACCATCTTTACCACCTCCACACTCTGTCATTGTGCTACTTTATGACCTCATGCTGCTGCTGCTGTTGCTGGTGCCTTGACATCCACACTGTGTCATTGTGCCACTCTCTGACCTCATGCTTTTGCTCCTGCCGCCGTCACCTCCACTCTCTGTCATTGTGCCACTCTGTGGTTAACTCCAGTTTTTTCCACCTCCACCTCCAGAATGTCATTGTGCCACTCTCTGACCTCATGCTGCTGCCACCGTCACCTCCACACACTGTCATTGTGCCACTTTATGACCTCATGCTGCTGCTGTTGTTGCTGGTGCAATGACATCCACACTGTTTCATTGTGCCACTCTCTGACGTCATGCTGTTGCTCCTGCCGCCATCACCTCCACTCTCTGTCATTGTGCCACTCTGTGGCCTACTACTTTTTTGCCACCTCCAGAATGTCATTGTGCCACTGTCTGACCTCATGCTGCTGCCACCGTCACCTCCACTCTCTGTTATTGTGCCACTCTGTGGCCTACTCCTGTTTTTGCCACCTCCAGAATGTCATTGTGCCACTGTCTGACCTCATGCTGGTGCCGCCGTCACCTCCACTCTCTGTCATTGTGCCACTCTGTGGCCTACTCCTGTTTTTGCCACCTCCAGAATGTCATTGTGCCACTGTCTGACCTCATGCTGCTGCCGCCGTCACCTTCACTCTCTGTCATTGTGCCACTCTGTGGCCTACTCCTGTTTTTGCCACCTCCAGAATGTCATTGTGCCATTGTCTGACCTCATGCTGCTGCCACCGTCACCTCCACTCTCTGTTATTGTGCCACTCTGTGGCCTACTCCTGTTTTTCCCACCTCCAGAATGTCATTGTGCCACTGTCTGACCTCATGCTGCTGCCGCTGTCACCTCCACTTTCTGTCATTGTGCCACTCAGTGGCCTACTCCAGTTTTTGCTACTTCCAGAATGTCATTGTGCCACTGTCTGACCTCATGCTGTGCACCATCACTCCCTCTTGTCTTGGCCACTTGTGGCACTCCTGTTTTGCACCTCCAAAATGTCATGTTACACTCTGACCTCATGTTGCTGACACCGTCACCTCCACTCTCTGTCATGTTTCCACTCTGTGGCCTACTACTGTTTTTGCCACCTCCAGCATGTCATTGTGCCAGTTTCTGACCTCATGCTGCTGGGGCCGTGACCTCCACACTGTGTCATTGTGCCACTCTGTGGCCTACTCCTGTTTTGCCACCTCCATAATGTCATTGTGCCACTGTCTGACCTCATGCTGCTGCCGCCGTCACCTTCACTCTCTGTCATTGTGCCCCTCTGTGGCCTACTCCTGTTTTATCCACCTCCAGAAAGTCATTGTGCCATTGTCTGACCTCATGCTGCTGCCACCGTCACCTCCACTCTCTGTCATTGTGCCACTCTGTGGCGTACTCCTTTTTTGCCACCTCCAGAATGTCATTGTGCCACTGTCTGACCTCATGCTGCTACCGCTGTCACCTCCACTCTCTGTCATTGTGCCACTCTGTGGCCTACTCCGGTTTTTGCTACTTCCAGAATGTCATTGTGCCACTGTCTGACCTCATGCTGCTGCCACCGTCACCTCCACTCTCTGTCATTGTGCCACTCTGTGGCCTACTCCTGTTTTTGCCACCTCCAAAATGTCATTGTGACACTGTCTGACCTCATGCTGCTGCCGCCGTCACCTCCACTCTCTGTCAATGTTCCACTCTGTGGCCTACTACTGTTTTTGCCACCTCCAGAATGTCATTGTGCCACTTTCTGATCTCATGCTGCTGCTGCCGTGACCTCCACACTGTGTCATTGTGCCACTCTGTGGCCTACTCCTGTTTTTGCCACCTCCAGAATGTCATTGTGCCACTGTCTGACCTCATGCTTCTGCCGCCGTCACCTCCACTCTCTGTCATTGTGCCACTCTGTGGCCTACTCCAGTTTTTGCCACCTCCAGAATGTCATTGTGCCACTGTCTGCTGCTGCTGTGGCTGCCGCCGTCACCTCCACACTCTGTCACTGATGTTGCCACCTGAGCCCTCAGCTTGTTTTTTCCAGCTGTCGCTGCCATGACTTTATCAGGCTACATTCCCCCTTTAGTTTTTTGGTCAGTTTTGCCCTCTTAAGTGCCCAGGGAATTTTATAGTGAAGTGATTCTAAGAGCGGCGGCAGTCATGTGCGTGTCATACTAAAACACAACATTGTATGAAGACCAAACCAAGCTCCCTCTGCATATTTAAGCATGGCACAACGTTCTACAGCACCCTGAAGGCTCTGTGCAGCCTGGAAATAGCTGATTTTTAACACGATTCGTCCCGAAGTAATTCGGACCGAATTTAGTTTTGTCGGGAAATTCGGCGAAGTGACCGAACCGAATTTTTGAGAAATTCGCCCATCTCTAGTAGCGAACTGTGGGTTACATGCCACAGCAAGGCCATTCCAGCTTGCGGCGGGCTCTGGTGAAAACCCGCAGCCCTTTAGACTCCACTCCCTGGTGTTTATTTATGCCATCATCCATGGTTTCCCAGAGGATCCACTTTCTCTCAGTCTAACGTTTTACACTTGGTTCGTTTACATTCAGCTGTACTGATGTCTTGGAATATCTGAGTACTGGGAGCCATGCTTAGGACCCAGGAAAGAATATAGGTGAAACCAAGTTCTGCAGTCTTCTAGGCAAGTGGGCCCCGCCACTACAGCATCCCATGATTTTTTTTGCCTTGGCAGCAGCTGCCTGGCATTTGTCATTAAATTTAAGACTATTGTCTATGAATATCTCCAAGTCTTTTTCAGTGATTGTTTCACGAAGTATTATACTATTTAGTATTTATATTACCATTCTGTTTTGTGCGCTCTCCCTAGGTGCATGACCTTACATTTACCCTCCACATTAAATTTCAGGGCCATCTTAATTTCCTTTTTCTAGTAGTTATATGGAGCCTGAGATCCTCTTCTGAGTGCAGAATGCTATACCAAACTTTTTTCTCGTGAGCCGTTAAAGATATGAGACACAACAAATAGCACGGCAATGTTATTGAACAGGTTTATTGGATGGCTGGGTCTGGATGTAATCCTCAGGACTGACAAATACCCTGGAGAACGTGAAGCTCAACATCTGAGCCAGACTCTCCATCAATCTGGAATCTGCACTGAATTTATACTTAGAGCATCTGAAACAGAGTTCGATATAAAATCAAAGGACCTGAAGTCCTCAACTTCTAAAATTTTGATAATTTGTGGAACATTAACAAGGCATTTTTCGAGGATACTTTATTCCTCGTCATTTTTTCTGAGGGAAAGAACCACTTTCCTTCTAGCCCTTCGTGGCAAATTGCGATAGAAACGGTACACTCAAAATATGGATGATAGATCTGTGATCGCAGGTTTGGTGTTTTGCTCCTCCACTAACGTTTTTCATCCATGGACATCTATAAAGGAACGTTTATCTATCTTTTATCCATCCAAGGCGAACCACATGATAGATTCTGGTGGTCATATAGGGATTATTACATTTATGCTACTCAGAAAATAAGAGCAAAAACATCTAATTCTTTTCAGCAGCCTCGCTCGTTAAGCCCTTTCATAACTGTACAGTGAAAGGAGACATACTCAGGATTTTTAAATTATTTTGGAGATCCACGGGCCTACAGATGTTTGTATGTCTTGTCATGACCCATGGTTCAAGCTCTACCATGTTTATATACCTTCTTACAGAATACCGGAGCAAAACAACTGAAACCATTTCAGTTCCAAACCAATAGTGATGGAAAGCGATGAGAATATAAAAGATATTTATAATCATTGTATAAACCATTTGTACAACCAGTTCATTGTGCTGAGATGTATACAGTATGTAAGTTTAGATGTATTTTCTCAAACCTGGAATCCAATATAAGGGACAACTTTGTTTTTTCTTACTATTTTTTTATTTTATTTACTATTGCTATTTACTATTTTATAGTTTACCATTATAGTCAGCTGTAATGAAATGCTTGATAAAACTTTAAGGAGTTATGGATAGTGTTGAGCAATTATTATCTACAAAGTTGAAATCGGCAGGTATTAGTTGATCTTGGATTTTTTTTTATGATCACGCACGATTAAATTTAGGTTAAATTTCTGTGCACATCATCTATATTAATATTTCGCGCCTTTTCTCGGCGCTTCCTGTTTTTCGCAGCCAAGGGCAAATCACTTACAGAAAAAATTAGAGCAGGGTGAGATGTGTGTGCCGACGTCATTGACTGGGATGTGTCATGGTTGCTGATTGGCTGAAAAAAATTCAATGACCTCGTTTTACATAGAAAGCCCTTTCTGTTCATTGATCAGTGTGTGTTCTGTCTATAGCAGTTCTGGACGTGAGCATTGCCTCTGTCCAAACAGTTTCCAGCAAACAGTTGCGAAATTATTCTATTTTTTCACAGAGATCAGCCCTCTACTTTTAGCTGTGTTCCTTAGAAATTAGTTAGATCAGAGAATTTGCATGAATTTTGGTTGTTAGGCAGAGAATTTTATAAGGGAGCTTCTACCGCGGTTTAAGATCACGGGAGGGAGGGGGAGAGGAAGCGGGGGGGGGTGGGGGCGGGGGCACGCGGGCGTAACACAGACAAGCTCTATAAAGGATACGTATTATTGTACACGTCCAAAACTTTGTTTAGAAATTGCATTTGCCTTATATAGGATACAGATTCTTTTCTAGTAATGCAGGTCTATTTGTTAGGTTGCAAAAACTTCACTTTTTTATCAGTATACATTTCAGATAGGTGTTATTTTTCAATTTTGCCCAGGTCCAGCTTTGTTGATATAGAGCCTCCTTGCAGACAAATTTGAATACAGCAATTTCGTAGTCCACCACAGGTTGAGTAGGTGCCCATAAAATTCATTTTATTATCCCGTATACATTTCAGTACGTGTTTTTTCACCTTTGGCGCAGGGCCAGTGCTGTTGATAGAGCCACCTTGCAGTTAAATTTGAATCCAGAACTTTGTAGGTCACCACAGGTTGTACGGATATGTTGACAATAATTACCTGTTTTTTATCCGTATATATGTTTCAGACAGGTGTTTTTTTTCACTTACTGGTCAGTCAAGCTTTGTTGATAGATTACTTTGCAGTTAAATTTGAATTTAGCAATTTTGTAGTCAACAACAGGTGAATTGATAGGTGCCAACATAATACGTTTTATTATTCCCGTATACAATTTTCAGATTGCGTGTTTTTTTCACGTTGGCGCCGGCCAGCTGTGTTGATGAGCCACATTGCAGTTAAATTTGAATTCCAGAACTGTGTTAGTCAACAACAGGTGTCCTGATTGGTGCCAAAAATACCTTTTAATATCCGTATACTAATTCAGCACAGGTGTTTATTTTCACTTTGTTTGTGTCTCATCAAGCTTTGGTTGATAGACTCTTACTTTGCAGTTAAATTTGAAATACAAGCAATTTTGTATTCACCACAGGTGAATTGATATTGGTGCCAAAAAATACTTTATTATCCGTATACATTTCAATGATACGTGTTTTTTCACAATTTGCCCTGTCCTGCTTTGTTGTCTTGAGGCACCTAAGATTTTGAAAAAGGTGATTTCTGTGAGAGTTAAGTAGTGTAAAAAAGGATGTCCAGTTGGTGGACACAAATTGCACAATGTGAGGCTTAAAATTTTCTTGAGGCTGAGTCATATGGGAGTTCGTCATCATTTGATCTCAGGTGAGTCTGTCCCTAATCAATGAAGAAGGATTTGGAGGAAAGAAAAAATGAAACCATTGAAATTGATTGGCTGAATCAGTATCAGAAGCCAGGAGGGCAAATGTTTTTCTTCAACTAAGAAGTGTTTTGGGAGTTGATTAAGGACATTTGTATTATTATGGTGTGTTACGCGGACGAATTAATCATAACTACAATTGTAAAAAAAGTATCTTTATTAAACTGCAGGGGAGGAGGTATATGTTGTTTATGTATCACACGTGAAAAAAAAAGCCAAAAAATGGTACATAATGATAAAATACTATAAAATGAAACTTCCCTAAATATATTCTGTAAAACAAATGGTCAGTCTGTTACCAAATTGAAATATACTAATTGAGAGTCTCTTGTACACACAATTAGCACACACGGGCCACTTTTGTGATTTGTTTTTGGGGTCAAAAAGGTTTAGGGGGTCATTGCTGTTGGCCCATGGACAGGTATAGTATATGTCAAGTGAAACTTAAAATGGTGGTTGAAACTCGACTCCTTTTTCCTAGCACTTTTTTAATGTGGGTCTGCAGGTTTGGGGCTCATTGCTTGTGGCCCAGGATCAGATTTCAATGTCCAGTGTGAAACTAAAATGGTGGTTGAAGTATGATCCTATTTCGCGCACCGTTTTTAAATCTGTGGTCAGAGGTTTTTTGGTCATTCTGCGGTAACAGGACATATATAGTAAATGTCCAGTTCAACTAAAATGGTGGTTTTTTTTGAAAGACGCCTTTTCTGCTGGCACTTTTTAATTTGGTGGGGTCTGACAGGTTTAATGGGTCTTATTGTCAGTTCAGGACAGGTATAGTCAATGTACAGTTTAACTAAAATGGTGGTTTGAAAAGAACTCCTTTTTCTCATGCACTTTTAAATCTGTGGGTTCATACAGTTTAGAATTGGTCATAATGCGGGGTACAGGACCAGAATAGTTAATGTCCAGTTCAACTAAAATGGTGGTTGATGAAAGACTCCTTTTTCCGGCACTTTTTAATCTGGGGGTCATGCAGGTTTGGGGCTCATGCTGCGTTCCAGGACAGGGATATTCAATGTCCAGTTCAAGTAAAATGATGGTTCAAATCATACTGCCTTCTGGCACTTTTTAATTTGTGGGCGATGCAGGTTTAAGGGTCAGGCTGTGGTACAAGACAGGGATAGTGAATGGTCTGTGACTTTTTTTCTGTGACTTTTATAACCTGTGTGTTGCCTAAGCTGTAGCACGTATCCATTTGACTGTTGTGGATGTTAATTCTAGTTTCTCCAGCCCTGTTTGGGTGTAAGAATGAAGGTGTTGTTGCTCTTTCCCATAGACTTTAATGGTCATCGGCGATAATCTATTATCGACTATCGGATATCTTATTGATAATTGCCGATATCGACTATCGACCCAATGACGATAGTCAACATAATCGCTCATCACTAGTTATGGAGTCTGAGGAATCTAATGATCTTCACTGTCAACCCCCAAAAGGTGGCCTGGACTTTGCCTCATGAGGGTTCCTGAGTCATAGTCCCCAGGATAGTCCTCAATTGAAGTCTAGGCTGCAAATAAAGGAGTGTAATTATTATTATTATTAGTAGTAGTGGTAGTATAAGTAGTAGTAGTAGTAGTAGTAGGGATGAGCGAATCTATTCTAAACAAAGTGAAGTTTGTTTAGAATTTCAGGGAAAGTTCGATTCTGAACGAAGCCAAAGTTCTTTGCAATTCGCGGTAACGAAGCTAAAATGGCCGCGAGCACATGCCGTGACATGGGGCAGAGAACTATGGGAGGAAGAAAGGAACGCCCTCTATGACATGTGCAGACATAAAGCCAATCCGCAGCCAGCCAGCTTCTGTGATGTCACAGCCCTATAAATACGGTGGCCATGTTAAATTCTGCCACTTGTCACTTTGTCTCCTGTCGACAAGCATCTGTCTGTAGCACCACTACATTGCACTCTGTGCAAAATACTTGAGTTTTTTAAGCCACAGGGGTGAAAAACCTTCAAAAGTGTGTGTCATATACACACCTGTTCTTGAACCAGCGTTTTTTTTTATTTTGGGATATTGAAATCTGTGCCCAAGAGTTAAAGGGGATTTATCGTTTGAGCTGCTTGTGCTGTTCTGCTAATTTTCTCAGATTGAGTTTGAAATCCAGAGGCGTGTTCTTCCTCTCAGCAGGCGTGTCTCCCCTCCCATGAGGCGTGTCTCCCCTCACTGAAGAACTGTGACATCATAATTTTTATTGTAGCATGGGATGCAGAGGGTTGTCTTGATATAACAGCTCTTTAGCCTACTGCATGATTATGTCTGCATCCTTGAGGATCCATAAGCTGAAGCATGCACCTATTATATCTATTGTATCTCTTAGTTTATACACTGAAAGCCAGCAGCTTTAACTTCTGTTCTAGTGGTGTTCAACCAAATTGTACTGACAACAGGCAGAGACCTTTACTCAACTACAAGGACAAATGTCAGCTTCAAGTAAAGATCTCTGCTTGCTGTCAGTGATATGAGTGAAAACCGGGGGGGAGAAGCATATCAGCTTTGAGAGAAGAACCTGCTCAAACTGTAACTGACTTGGGCTGATGGTGTAACGGTAGAGTGTTGGTTTTACAACAAAGGGGTTTGGAGTTCTAGTCCCCTCACAGGGTATATCCCCCCCCCCCTCAATTCTACACATATGTAGAGAGACCTAAAATATATATGTCAATCTCTATAATGATATATATACACATACATAGCTCCCCTATATCATGTCTCATCCCCAGGAGTATATGCATTTGATCACATATGTTGGAAGTGCTTGGTGTGACTGTGAGGATGGGACACTATATAGGGGAGCTTTCTGTGTGTGTGTGTATATATATAAAATTATAGATGTCTACATATATATTTTCATATCTTTAAATATGTGTACAATTTATAAAAGGAAAAAAAAAAAACGATGAGACTTGAACTCCCAACCGCTGTCTTGCCAAGCTGATCACCTATGCACTTCACTACACAAGCAGCTCATACAGACACAGTGTTGAATCCTTATGTTATACACTACAGATGATGATGTCATAAAGAGGCGGGGCTTGCATTCGATCTGAGGAACAGAACGCCCTCTTTTCAAAGTATCAGCTTAAGGACTGAACCTGTGAGGAGGTGAATCAACCTCTTGGCAAAAGCCCTTTAAACATACAGTAATTGCCCAGATCCTTCCCCCTAGAGCTAAGATGTACATAGAGTCAGCAGACTCTGGTTTCACTATCGATTTTAACAGCTCAGAGGGGAGTAAACACAGAGTGTGCAGGCAGCCAATCACAGCGCAGGGGGCGTGGCCATGACGTTTCCTGTCTAGGGGCATATCCCAACAGGCTGAATGAAATGTCAGCCAGCCAATCACAGTGCAGGGGGCATGTCTAGGGCACAGGAATCGACCAGGGGGCGTTCTGACCAGCAACAGCAGAAATAGAAGACAGATTTACAGCGAAGCTGATATCTGCTAAACCAAGTGACAGAGGTAATGCAACCCAATTACAAAAGTGCTTATTTTTACTGTCCCCATAATCTGAGACATGATCTTTGTAACTATAAAACCCCTTTAATTTATCCTCTTTTTGAGGGGTAATTTGAGTCAAATCCAGGGTGTGTGTTTTTTCCCCATACACACCTGAATTCCATCATGTTCATTCTGTAGGGTATTTTATTCTGTGCTTAAGAGTCAATTTATCCTCTGTTTGTGGGGAATTCTATGTGAAATTCAGGGTGTGTATTTGTCATATACAGACATTTTCATTAAACAAAGTTTGTTATATTGTAAATTTTTGACCAAACAGTATGTTATACACAGAGGTGGCAGGCCCTTCACATGCAAGTGGCAGTGGCACAAATGATCCTGGAGCAGGCACAGGTCTCAGCACAATAAGGGGACGCCGCAGCAGGGATGACTTGGTGAGACCAGAGCTACCTGTGTCATCTAGTGGCCATGTGTTGATCACCAAGCCAACGGTTCTTGATTGGTTGATTAGGTCATCCACTTCCTCCCAGATGACATCTGACAACCCCAGCCAAGAGTCGGCGGGTTTGTCAGACGCAACCCTTAGTTGGCACGGTCTGGGAGCAGGTCAGGTGCCCTCACCTGTCCTCAACACACCTCTTTCCCGTTTGGTTCCCTCAACCAGAGAACTACTATGTGGTCTGGGCTCAGCGCCACTATATAGCGAGGATGAACAATTAGAGGAGGACAGTCAGCAGCTACTTGGCAGCAAAGAGGTGGAGCAGACCTCCGCTGCTTCTTGCAGTAGGCAGGCAAGTAGTGATGTGGAGAGTGGCATGGAAGGTTATGTTGTGAGGGGTCAGGCTCTATACAGCAAGACCGTTGAGGAGGACCGCAGTGACGGGCAAACATTAATCGATGACGATGTAGCCGATCACACTTGTGAGCCAGGTGAAGCAAGGGCTTCATCATCATCATCGAGAGAAGAGGGTGGCAGCTTGCATGTCAGGTAGCAGCACAGCCAGCAGGTCGGTAGTGTGGCCGGGAGTTAACAGGGTGGCAGCAGTGCGGGGTCGGGAGCCAATCGGCCACGGGGTAAACCACCTGCTTCACATGTCTCTTCCGGCCCAGAAAGTAGCGGCGCAGGGGCTCACCGAGCGCGGATGTGTGGAGCTGTAACTACGGTCAGGGCCAGTACATGTCCTTTACGGCCCACTGGGTGAATGTGCTTCCTACCCAGCCACACCAGCACTTGGACAGGAAAACGCCGTTTTCCCTCCTCCATTTGTAAAAACTGCTGATCCGGCGCCACTGTCCGCCTCCCCCCTCCACAGCCTCCCTCCACAAGTTTTAGTGTGTTTTCCCTCATTCCCACAACTGAAAATGGGAAAACCTTGGTGACGGACAAGGGAAAGGGGAACAAGTGCCCGGGGTTGAAACCGAGGGGGGCTTGAGCCATGCGAAATTGCTTTGGCGAAACGTGTTAAATCTGTTTTTCAAAAAACGGTTACTTAAGTCACCCAAACCCTTTCTGAAAGACGTTTTTAAAAAGGGCCCAGGAAAAACCTGTACATGCACTTAAACCATTCCTCAGAGCCAAGCACATTGAGTGCAGCGCCAAAAACGGCCCCCCCCCAAACATCAGCTGAAAATGCGACTTTTCCCAACCGTTGGAATTCCAGCCCCCCATATTTTGGGCCCGACTCTGGGAAACGGGAAAAAGGCCTTTTAACGTTTTCTTGATGACCAAAGGGGGAAATAAGAGTACCCCCTTGTTTTTTTTAATTCAGCCATTGGAGTCAATGCGTGAACCCCTTTGGCCGCTTTCTCAACCCTTTGAGGGGGCCACGTTATGAATGACGGGATGAATTAACGTCATTCCACTACTTCATGTCCGGGAAAACATTTTTGGGCAAAAATCTGTCGGGTAAAGGGATGTGGGGGACATATCTCATTTGGAGGAAATTGGAGCCCCAGCAGTGTCTGGCAAAATGAGGGTTTTTTTCTACTAGGGAAAAGAGGGAGGAGCGGGGCCAGAAGAGGAAAGGGGAGAGGGAGGAAGATGAGGCAGAGGGACCCAGACACACCATGGCAGAAAATACGTGAAGTTTGAGGCAGGGGGGGTCCCTAAGAGTCATTTGCGCAGAATGGCCTGCTGATGCTGTTTTTGCCGGGTAGTGACAGCCGAAAAAGCCCACAACCTCCCAGAGGGATGAGTTCTGGCTCTTCCCCCCCTTGGACCCGGCTACGGGTAAAAAAATGGGAGACTTTTTTTCCCCCCCGGCCGAGAGGGACACAAAACCCCTCAACTATATAGAAAAACCCTTTGGGTATCAGTTGGCCTGCAAACCCTTGCGCCTTTGGGGTCCTTTCCCCCTGGTAGGTTCCCGGGGATTTCCCCCTCATCGCCAAAGTACCTTGCCCACGGCTGCTGGGCCGGGGGGAGGGGAAAAGAGCATTAAACCAGCTCCCCCCAACTGAAACCCTGAGAAGGGGGTCATTGATGAGAACCCTTCCCCTTTCCCCCCCCCTAGTGGGGAAAGGTTTCTAAAACCCGCAGCAGGACCAAGGAGCAGCCCAAACCAACGGTGGTGGTAAATTTTGGGTCGGGCATTTTGAAAACCCCACTTTTAGAAGATCTGCTGGAAATATGGCAGCCAAACGGGAATTTTCCCGCCTTTTGGTTTTGGCATCGGGAATGGGTGTTCATGGGGGGGGGCCCTTATATTTTCCCCAAGGAGAATTTGGGGCCCACCCCCGAAATTGGGGACTCTACTTTGTCAAGTTTAATTAGGTTGGATGGGCCCAGGTTTTCCAACACCAATCCCCTGAATCACCAGTTTTAATTCGGCTAGGGATTTGGGGGTTAAAGCGATTGCTTTCCCCTATCGGATCGATGGGATAGTCGATAGTCGGGCCGCAAATCGAAAAGGTTTTTTCGATAGGTGAGCTTCTTTTTATGAGCGATGCCCTTTAAAAAAAGTCTAGGGGGAGAGAAAACAACACCATCATTATTACCCCCAAACAAGGCTGGAAAAGGCTGAAATTAACATCCAAAAACAGTCAAATGGAACGTGCAACTTTGGGCAACCCACTTGGGTTTAAATAAAATACAGAAAAAAAGTCCAGACCTTTCCCTTTTTAATCCGGGTCTTGTCCCACACCCTTTGAAAATTTAAAACCCTGCTCCCCCACAAATTAAAAAGGGTGCCAAAAGGGCTTATGATTTGAACCATCTTTTTACTTAATTTGGACATTGAAAAACCCCTGTCCTGGGCCACAGATGACCCCCCAAACCCCCGCATGCCCCCCCCCAAATTTAAAAAGTCCCGGAAAAAAAGGATTTTTTTAAACCCAAACCTTTTTAGTTTCACTGGACTTTGACTATACCTATCCTGGGCCACAGCATGCCCCAGGGCCGGATTTTTACGTGGGTGGGGGTAGAGCCCGGCGGGCCCGCCCGTAAATTTTTAAACACGCAGGTTAAAATGCCCTGATGACGACCCAACCGAAACCCTGTCGTCAGCGGAAGTGGGGAAAGGGAAGTGTGAGAACCCCAGCCTTCCTCAGCCCAAAGTCAATCCCCTGGGTAGCGCTTGTCCCCCCCCTTTATGAGTGTGGCCCAAAATTGAGCTTTTTTTGGGAAAATACTGGGGGTTTAAACGCTCCTGTTAAAACCCGGGGCCCCCTTTATTTTGGGGCATTCTTTTTAAATTTTATCAAACGTCCTGGGGGAAAATTTGGTCTCTGAATTTTTGTTCTCTGCCGTCCTCATCCTCCTGCCCCGGAAAACCCTACACGGGGTCAAGTTTTCCTGTACCCCCTTTTACAATTCAGAGGAATTTTTTAACATCTATTTTGTACATGAAAATTTTTTTTAGTATTTTAAAATTCTAGAAAACACTTTTTTAAAAAAATGGGAAAGGAAAATCCCCCTTTGTTTAGTTTCTCTTTTTTTAATTGTATTAAAAGGGGGTTGTCTAATACAGGGATTGATAGTATTTTTAAAGATCTTGAAAATACAAGTCATTTTAAATTATGTGTCCTTTAAAACATGCCCAAAACCCTATTCCTTTTTTCTGACAGCACCATAAACCCTTGAGCCACTTTTTGCCCAATTGGGTGAAGAACAAATGTCTTTTAAAGAAACAACTTTTTTTGGGAAGGGGGAACCTTATTTAAAGCTGCATGTCACGAAAAATGCCCCCAAAAACCCAAAGCATGCCCCCCAAAGCCATTTTAAACAATTGTGAAAAAAAAATTTGGTCCTGTTTTGAAAAAAAATTTTTTGAATAGGCCCTCTGGGTAAGCTCCCATGCACACAAAATCCCCCCAAAAATTTCAAAGAAATAAACCCTTGACCCCATTTTGGGGCCCAATTGTGAAAAAAAATGTCTGTTAGAAACAACTTTTTTTTTTTTTTAATAGGCCCTGAAGTTTTTGGCTGCATTTAAAAGAAATTTCCCCCAAAAAAATTTATAAAAATACTTTTCTCGGGCCACTGTTACAAAAATTGTGAGGGAAAAAAAATGCCACTTAAAAACCCAAAACCTTTTTTCTTTTCCCCAAAGGACCCATAAATTTTTGCTTTTAATTCCCCAGCTACATGCCCCCAAAAAAATTTAAAAATATGACTTCTCGGGCCACTAAAAAAAAATTTTTGGGGGAAGAAATGCCCCTTAGAAAGCCATTTCTGTTCCAAAGGGCCATAATTATAAACTGTATCTCACAGCAACATTTACCCAAAAATATTACCCAAAGCGAAAAAATTCTTAAGAAAAAGTGAGAAAAGGAATACGGTTTTTTCAGGGAAACCCCTTTCTGTCTTTTACAGTTCCCCCAAAAGGGAAAAAAACCCGCAAAAAGAACTGTTGGAAAAAGAATAAAAATTGCAGTAAGAAATGATCATTTTAAAAAAAAATTTTTCAAGAGGCCATTTTTTGTTTGGGAAAAAGGAAAAGTGAGTAGACCGGCAACTAATTGGGGACCCCCTCGGCAAATTTGGGCCAAAACATCCCCCAGAGATCCATGCCTGATTCATCCCTTGGGTGAAAGTCAAACGGGTCCCCATTATCTTGGGGAAAAACCCGGGTGCGTTTGTTTTGTAAAAAGACTCCCCCAGCTGTGCTGAAAGGGCCGCTTTTAGATATTTAAAGCCCGGGTGGGGCAGGAAAACACCCCTATGGCGTGATGAGCCCGCTCGGGCCATTCGTCCAAATTTTTGGGTACCCCCGAAGTCATTGGGGCCGGGGAAACCCTGCCCAAAAACATCGGGTTTGAGACGCAGGGAAAACGTGCACCATTTATCTTAAGTGTTTTCTGTTTGGGTTTTTTGTGTGGCCCCGATTGAATGCGTTGGGAGGGGTAAAAAAAGAATTTCCCGAGGTCACCCATTAGGCCCTTTTGCCCCCTTGCCTTTCTGCTGCCGTTTCGCCCCACCCGGCACTCTACGCTGGGCCCGTCGCGGTTTTGTTCCACCCCTGACTTTTGGGGGGAAAGTGAAACAAAATGCAAAAAGATGTCTCCGTTGATCAATCAGCAAGGTCTCCTTTCCCCGCATTTTTCTCCTCTATTTGGGTTTGGGGGGGGAAAGGGAAAATGGGGAGTTTTGGGTTTTTTACCCCGGGGAAACCGGAGGGTTTGGGCCCCCCAGTAAAATGTTGTTCATTTTGATGGCCTTAATGCGAGGATTTATGTTGGGGGAAATGGAGCATCCCCAAACCCCCAATGTGAGAGGGTGGAGCCTTTTTTTTCCCCGCCTCTGGGGCGTGGGCTTAGAAACTGATCTTCCTCATCTTCCTCCTCCGCCCAAATTGCCCCCAACCTCTTTCCAAGGGGAGGGGCGTCGTAACCCTCGGTGTCTGGAATTCCCCCTCCTCCTCCTCCTCCTCCCCGGGCCCCCGGCACAGCTTCAACACAGCCCTGACTTTTCCTTAGATGGGTGCAACCCTGAGAAGGGTGGATTTCGCCACCTTTTCACTAGCTCGGGGCCCCCAACCCCTGGCTAATGAAGACCCAAAAAAAATTTTGAAACTGTGGGCCTTGTGGATTTGACAGAAAAGAAAGGCTCCGTGTCCGCCCTCTGTGTCCGTCTTCCCCCCCCCCGTCGCTGGCGGGAAAAAGTTGTTTCAGAGTTTCCAACGATCGGTTTTCCCGAACTAAGATCAAACCCCAATGCTCATGCTGCAAGGGGATTGTCCCCCACTGACCATTTTTTTGGGGGCTTCTTTTAAAAATGGCAAGGATGGTTTCAGAGCTTTTTTCACCTGCCTCCCCCCGGGGGTTTAAAAACCCCGGGGGCCGTACCCTGCTTGTCAGGCCATGGGTCACTTCGTATGCTTTAAAGGCATTGCCTGCTGCCACAATCGTGGGCATGTGGAAAGGGGTGGAAATTTTTAGCTTTTTGCCCCCGTCAACAATTTCCCCGGGTTTACCCGGGGGGAGGGCCCAGTGACGCTGCAAAACCCGCCAACGGGGGACGAAAAACAGGGGGGCAACGGGGGGAAGTGCAACTCAACCCGAGCATTCTTCAGCAGGCGTCCAGAAAAGGGTTTGCTCTTTTGGGAAAAATTTTGGACGAAAAGGTTCATACATGTGCCGGAAGGGATGTGCTCCCGCCCCAGCGATTTAAGGGCGGCCCAGCAGATTTCGCCCGTTTATCGCCCACCACCTTGCCCCGGGGCCCAAAGGTTTTTTTCACCCAGCCCCGCTCCGGGTTTTCCCTTGCTTAAGCCCTCCACCCGCTCCCCGACCCGTGTGGGGGATGGTTTTCCAAGGCAATTTAAATTTTAACCAGGCCCGGTGTCTCTGGGGTTGTGATGCCACCAGAGTACCCTGGGGAAAAGAGCCCTGCACCATCCCGCGGGTTTTTAAAAAGCGTGGGGCCGAGCCTGAGAGGCCCCCCGTCAACCCCCCCAGACAAACCACCCCGCTCACCCAGTGAAACTGTCACAGAGATATAGCGGGGCCCTTTGGGTGGTTATTCCGTGTCGGTGGTGAGATGGCTTTTCCGGACACAGATGCAGAAACTCACTTGAAAATTTTTGATGAACCCCGGGCCGGAGGGCAGGGGGGCCCTTTTTGGTATTGGGGGCAGGCGGGGGGGCCCTGATGTGGCGGAACCCCCTCTGTGTCCACCAGAACCGGGAAAAAAAACATTTCCAAGGCCAAAAGGGCCCGGCAAAGCCGACATTCAGGCTTTTTGGCTTTGGGTGGTTTTTTTGGGGGAAAAAAGTTTCTTTTTGCTCCCAAACCTGGAAGAAAAGAAGGCTGGCTGCTAGACTGGCCCCTGTAAAGGCGTCAGGGGGTCAAAAACCCGGCGGAAGGGGAAGGGGTAGGGTGGGTCTCTGGTGGGGGCCGGTGGTACTCGGGGGCGGTTTGGGGGCTGAAGCGTAGGCTGATCCCTGATCATGCTCTGTAGACAAGGGCAGCTGAGGAACGCTTGATGGGGGGGGAGGAGGAGGGGCGGAGACAAGGGGGGAGGGTGTGGGAAGTGGGGTTTGGAAACCCGGCCCTCGGTCCCGGGCCCTTTTTTTGGGCCCAAGTTTTTTCCCCCCATTTCAACCATGCATTGCTGCATGTTTACTAGACATGTTGGGGGTGGTTTTTAAACCCCTTTAAGGGTTTCTTGCCTCACTTATGCTTTACGGAAAAAGGCGGCATTGACATCGCTGGGTGAATAAAGGCTTGCTCAAAAAAGGGCCCAGGCTTGAAGGGTCCTGGCCCTTTTTAAACGGCGATAAGCGAGGAGGGGGGTTTGCGCGACCTGGCTGGTGGAATCATATAAAGGGGGACTTCTGCACCCCCCTCTCCCTTTTTTGTGGGGGGGGACCCTATTGACACTACCCCATCGTTTTCCCTCCTCGCCCACTGATAAACGCTCGAAAGCAGATTCTGGGGGAAAAGACCGGATGGTCCGCAATGTCGTCATCTCATCATCATAAACCACAGGTGACTTGTCGTCCTGATTTTCTATCCAAATCGGGCTAAAAAAGGGGGGAAAGCAAGGCTTTTCCCGACCGCCCGGGGTTTTTGCCGTTTGCCGGCTTCCTTCACCCCCTTGAGGCATCAGTAACTGGGCGTCGAGCAATAAATACCTCTTGATCTTTTAACATGCCTTCTGCCCCCAACCCATTTTGTCATCAAAAGGTCTTAGAAAAAAGGTTATCCAAGTGGTGGGTACCGAGTTGACTTTTGGGGCTGCTTCATGTTGGACGGTGTGATGATGCTGATGACAAATTTTGTGGCCGTGACTGGGAGGCGAGGAGGTAAAAATGCTAGATGCGGGTTGCATTAAACCACTGAAGGACAGATTGGCGACGATTTTGTTACTTAGATTCCAGGGCCCTGACCCAGCGTGACACCCCTGACGGTCCTCAACGACGATCCGCGGGCATCTTTTTCGCCACCCACGGGAAGGAGCACCTTCTCTCGACCTCTCCCTCCATGTGCTCCCCCCCCCCTCTTTGCTCGCTTCCACCTGCATTTCGCCCCATTTTCAGAAATAAAAAAATTTTGGGAAAAAGGTATGGAATTTTTTTTGGGGAAAGTCTCTTATTAAAAGACGGAAAAATCCAGCTATTCTCAAATCCCCCTAATCAAAAAAAATTGCTGGATTAAAATTTTAAAAATGCAAGGTGTCTACCCAAAAAATCGGGCTGGGCAAAAGTAAAAAAAACACGATCTGTTAGTTTTTGGTATAATAAAGGGTATTTTTTCCCTTTTTCAATTCACCGTGAAAATATAGAATTGCTGTTTAAGATTTACGAATGCGCGTCAATGAACAATGCGGGGTGCGAAAAAGTCAAAAACAGAACTGTTATGTTTTGGTTAAAAAAACGGTATTTTTTGCCCCTTTCAATTCACTTGGGGTGAAAAAGAATTGCTTTTTTTAAGATTTAGTAGATGCTGCTCATGAAAAATGCGGGTGCGAAAAAAGTCAAAAACACTAACTGTTATGTTTTGGTAAATAAACTTTTTTTTTTTGCCTTTCAATTCACCTGGGGTAAAATATAATTGCTTTTTTAAGATTTACGAATGCTGCTAAATGAACAATGCTGGGGGGCCAAAAAGTCAAAAAAAACGAATTTTTATTTTTTTGGTATAAAAACATTTTTTTTTGACTTTAAATTTCACCTGTGGTGAATTAAATTGTGTTTTAAAGATTTACGTGATGCGGCATGAAAAATGGGGGTGTGCAAAAGTAAAAAAAACGAACTTTATGTTTTGTAAAATAAAGTATTTTTTGCCCTTTTAAATTCACCTGGGGAATATAGAATTGCTGTTTTAAGATTTACGAGATGCTGGTCAAGAACAATGCTGGGTGGAAAAGAAAAAAAAACACGAAAATGATGTTTTGTAAAATAAACGTATTTTTTTGCAACAAACAACCTGTGTGACTACAAGATTGTGGTTTTTAATTTAACTGCAAGTGGGTATATCAACAGTCAAGGTGTAATGGGTAAAATTTAAAATGAACACCCCATCTGAAATGTATCTGAAAAAAAGTGGAGTTTTGCAGCTAACAAAGAGACCCGCAGTTACTAGAAATGATTTGTACCAAAATAAGTTTAGGCTCCCCTATCCAGGAAATATTTCAATAGCAAACTGTTAATAATAAAGATATTCCCCTACAATTCTACCAAAATCTTGGGGAACTTTATCCAGTGTTTTTATAGATAGAGCTTTCTGTGTTCGCCCCCGGGGGCCCCCCCCCCCGCTCCCCCCCCGTGAATTTTAAACGGTAGATTGCTTTAAAATTCTCTAGCTAACTACATAAAATCTTCAAATCTCTAATTAAAAAATTGGAAGGATCACAGTAATGTAGAGGTTTCTCTGTGCGAAAAAACTAATTTCGCGAGCTGTTTTTGGGCCCCAGGCAGGCGCGGTCCCATCCCTATGAGACGGAGAGACAGAGGGTGAAACAGGGAAAAGCTGTTCTATTAAAACGGGGTATGGATTTTTCCAGCCAATCGCACCATACACCCCCATTCATGACGCGCAACACTTTTCACCCGCTCTATTTTGTAATCTGATTTGCTGGGCCCCCAAAATTTCAGAAGCGCCGAAAAAAAGGGGCGATCTTAATAGATGATCACAGATTTTTTAACCTTTAATTTTTGCATGATCTGGAAATTTTTGATCACCATAAAAACCTTGCCCATTTCAACTTTGTCGATAAAAATCGCTCAACACTAGCTATGCGCTCACTAAACTTTTTAGAAATGATCTGGGTTCTTCTGGGTTTCAAAAATGCCGCCACCCCCTGATACCCCCATTTGCTACCAGCTCTTTCCCTCTACCACACAACTTATTTCCTTTAAGGTATTGCCACCCACCTTCCCACTCTTCACTAGGCCCTTATGTAACTTTGATGGGTTTGCCACCTCCCAACCCCCCCCCCTTTTCCCCCCCTTATCTGGTTGTGCCCCACCCTTTACCTGTTTTTCCCCCTTGGCCACCTGTGGCCATCATGTTGTTGCCACCTCCACAATCTGTCACTGCCACTCTGTGGCCTACTCATCTTGCTGCCAACTCCACAATCTGTCACTTTCCACTCTGTGGACTACTCATAATGCTGTCACCTCCTCAATTTGTCATTGTGTCACTCTGTGGCCTACTTATGTTGTTGCCACCTCCACAGTCTGTCACTTGCCACTCTGTGGCCTACTCATGATGCTGCCAACTGACTACTCTCTCAGTCGACCACACTGTGGTTTTCTAATGCTGTTTTCACCCTCCACCACTTAATGATGTTGCCACTATGTTTGGTTTTCCCCTTCTTTTAATCTGCCAGACAGAATGAAAAGGACAAACACAACCGATTGAGTCTTAAGAGAAGCCGTAAGGCCAGTATCACATGGTCCTTTATTTGCATCAGGATTGTCTGATGATTAGGTAGACCAGAGCAGAAGTGGATATAAAACACAGAAGACACACAAATATTCCACGTCATCTCTTTTTTTTGGATCAACTCCTGTTTGTTTTTGGCTTTAGCAATACTGATAGATTATTTACCTATTGAAAGCTGACACTGATGGATGAAAGAAAGGGCAAATGATCAGTTACATAAACGCAAAATTACTGCCGACACCCTCTCCACTCTTTTGGGGGGGGGGGGTAGAGGTGGGAGGCTCTACATGTATCAGCATTTAACAGAACAGGTTCTGTCATAATCTATGGAATCATCTGGTGACGGTGTAAAAGGAGTGCGCTCTTTGACGCTATAGCAGGATCTTGGCCCTCAGTTTGGTTCTTTCTAGCTGGCGCTGACATTACCTTGTCAGGCTGTGTTCCCACTTCATTTATTTGGTCAGTTTTGCCCCTGTAAGTGCCCAGATAAGTGAAGTGTGAAGCGATTCTAAGAGTGGTACCTGTCATCTGCGTCTCATACTAAAACACAGCATTGTTTCAATACCAAACCACGCTCCCTATGCATATTTGAGAGTGGAACAATGTTCTACAACACCATACAGGCTCTCTGCAGCCAGGAAATAGCTGTTTTTTAACTTGATTCGCAATTAAATTTGGGTAGAATGCTGTTTGGTAAAAAATTTGGCGAATCTGGCAAATCGAATTTTTTAAAAATGTGCTCATCTCTAATTATTAGTATTATTATTATTTATTTTAGAACCCCCTTGGTTCCAGAGCACTGTACATAATGAAGATATATGTACAGTTCAGTACACAGAACTGAGAATTCAGTCTTAGTCAAATGTGTAGAAACATTGGTACAGAGGATTAAGAAGGAGTAGTAGTAGTGAGAAGTAGTAATAGGAAGGCTGGTAACTGACATGATAAAATAATGAAGCTCAGGAAGCTCCCAGTTATAAATTAATATAGGGATGCAATTAATGTAACTAGCCTCAAACCAACTGCAAACTATTACGTAATGACCAGATGCAGCAAGAACATAGCTGGACAAAGTTAGGCTGATCCTGAACATCAGTCATACTGATAGACCTACACATGGCTGGACACAGAAAGAACAAACCGACCCCCATAATTTTCCGTATCCCTAAATAAAACCTTCCAATGGTGGAAAAAGAAAAATTTTGGGGACAGGGAAAAACCCAACCCCACAGGCCCTCTTACAAGCCCAAGGCGGAAATTTGGGGCCCCCGAAACCCCAAAAAAGGCCGAGGCAACAAAAACCCCAGTGTTTTTGGGAAAAACTTTCCGGACAAATTTTTTGACCGAAGGGTTTTTTTTCCACACCCCTTTTAATAAGGGGTCCCCTTTAAGGGGAAAAAAAAACTTTTCCCTTGAATTTTTCCCTTCCCAACAACCACTAATTTGGAAAAGGTTAGATAATAACATGGAGAGACGGCACTGTTTTTTGGGCCCCCCAACCTGAAAAATTGTTGGAAAAAACCTTGGGGGCCCACCACCCCGAACAATCCTGAAACCCAATATTTGCCGCTTATGTTGAAGAACCCACCTTGGCGGAAAAATACCATGGCCTTAAAAATTCAAAACCCCCCCAAAAGGAATTTACCCTTAAGGCCCCTTCCCCCAATGGGCTGAAAAAAAAGGCTAAAAATGATAATAAACCCACCAATCCCCTTTGTGGGAATTTTCCCCAACTTTTCGCGGGGAAGCAGGCTGACATAAACCCCTCTTTTTACTACCCAGCTTGGGGGAAAAACCAAAGGGAAAACCACGGGTAGACTAAACCGGACTATCAAAAGGGCCTTTTTATACAAACAATGGCCCCAGACGCTATAATTGGTCAGGGGTTGCGGGGGAACATTTAAAGAAAAAATTTCCCTAGATGGGGCATGTTTTTAGGGGGAATTTTCCAGGAGCAAATTTTGTGACGTGGGAGTGGATCCCCCGGGGCCCAAACCCGGCAAGGGGTAAATAGCTAAGCCACCCGGGGAAACGGAATCTAATACCCCCCCGGTTTTAAACCAGGGGCCCCCCCCAAAGTGGGAGGGGATTTTCCCCGGGCGGGTGAGGAAAAACCCCGGGGGTCGTTTCCCCCCTGACGGGGATTTTGTTTTGCGGGCAGCCGGGGAAAACCAGGTGGTAAACAAAAGTAATCTGGAGGGTAGTCGGGGAACAGGCAAAAGGGTTTCGGGGAAAAGCAGCAGGGGTTCGGGGTCAGAGGCAGGCAGGCGGGTCAGGGCGGGCGGAAAAAACAGGAAGGCCGGGAAAAGTAAAAAGGGCCGGACGGGTTTAGGGGGTAACCCGGACAGAAAAGAAATTTTCCCTTTCTTGACACTAGGTAACACACCAACAGACTGGCAAAAGTACTGGGGGCGGATCCTTAAATAAAAACCAGGCCCCCCGATAATGACCCAATTTTTGGGACCCCGGGCCCCTTTAAAATTTTTAGAAAAGGGCCGGCCCCGCTCCCCGCCTTAACCCCGGGCCCCCGCGCACGATGGCCGGGAAACGGGCCCGGGCGGCGTTCCGGAAGGGGGGCCCCCGGGTAAAAGAGGGGCCCCCGGGGGCCGAGCCAGCAGAGGGGTGGGGGGGGGGTCGCGGGGGGGGGGGGGGGAGGCCCGCGACCCCCGTCCCCTATACATTATTTTCCCCATAGAAAAGGGATAAATTTTTCGCTCCCCCAAACCGAAGGGGGGGGAAATGTCAGACCATGTTATCAATCCAATGTAACACTTTATTATTTTTTGGAGAGACCATTTGTCAAGTAGAAACATATAAATGTGTGAATATGAATGATCTATTGGAATAAAAGGTCAAACTTTTTTCTGAGCTGCGAAGGCATCGCCAGACATCCTATAGGTCAGCTTTAGATAGCCAAGAGTGTAACTGCCCTGGTGATCTGGAGGTATGTGAAGAGGAGTCCAAAGTAACATTGTTTACAACGTTGAAATATCCACATAAGGTCAAACTCCCCGATGCCATCACTTTCACCTTTCTATCAGTTTTGTTTATAAAGTGAATTTGGGAGCAAATAGATTCACCAAAGAGTAAGTGGGGTTATTAATTTTGCACTTTAGGATAACAACCTCCCCCTCTCCCCCGCTTTCATCAATTAAGAAGTCAATAAGCTGGATTGATAAATAGCGATAAAGGCCCTGGTCTTCTTTCTGTCATTACATTAATGAAAAATGTGAGGATAAAGTTTGTTGTGAATTCGAGAGGTGTCATTTTTTAAAAGATGAGTCTCCTGAATGAACAAAGTATCTGCATTATGTGATTTGACCTCCTCCTATAATCTGGAGTGTTTGAAAGGGCCATTAAGGCTCTTTACATTGAAGGACAAGATATTAATTGATATTTATAAATCAGAAAGAAACCGATATTCTCCTACATTATTACAGAACCCTGTTTTGATCCTCTAGTAAATTAAGTCACGATTTCCTCCAAGTCAAGGGGATTGTGGAGAGGAGAGAGAGGAGAAGGATACAACAACAAACAGAAACATAAGTCAACCATATTCGGGCAGTGTAGACTCCGGGGGTGGGGGTTTGCAAAAAATGAAAAACAAAATTATGTAGAAACAGTTCACTGTTTCTTGACAGTTGACCAATCTTCAGGAAGTTTAGAAATAGAGGCATTAGAATCTCCTTGTGGTGTTTACGCAGGGGAGAAGTCTTCTTCAAGGGAGTTGAGAGCATGGAAGACCTGTCTTTGTGATAATTTTAGTGTGGGAACACTATTTGTAGTGGATCTCATGTTGATGTAGGGTTGTAGTTAACAGAGCGAGAAGTCTTTGCGCAGCAAAAGTAGCTTGGGAGAGATCTGCATAGAGCTTAATTTGTTGATAGAGTTCTGGCAGTTGATTGAATTTCCGCGGAGCACTTGGAAGGTTTTCCTTGACATAATAGAATTGGATCCTTGCACAGACATCTGTACTCACCGAGTCTGGGAGAGATTTGCGCTTCGGAAGCCTTTCCATTTTCAGATCCTGTTTGGAAGATAATGGCAGCAATTTTTTGATGAGTGGTTGCAAATAGCTGGTGAGTTCAGAATTAGATATTGATTCTGGAAATCCTATAAATATGATGTTACTACACCTACTTCGGTCTTGTAAATCCTAAAGTTTATTTTTAACTCCGTCCAGTATTTCTTCAAGTGAAGTGTAAGCATTTACCAGGCTTTATGTGCAGATGAAAATTCTCCCATCGTAGTTTCCAATCACCAATGACATCAATGAATGTAGTAACCGAAGACAGAGTGAACTGCAAGGAGTGATGGTTAGATGAGCAGAGCGCCAACATCATATCCTTTAGAAAGGATTGAGAAATTGCATGATCCAAAATAGGGAAATATTTTAGTAAGTCAGTTTTGAGAAGACAATTTGTTAGGAGATTGGCCCAGATCTCGAACCTCAGAGGAAGGGGCTTTCATTGCCTGTTGTTTAGCCAGACTGGTGCTAGGCGTCGATGAACTGCTTTCCCTTATTTGGGGAGATGAATTACTGTTCTCAGAAGAAGAAGTCAGATGATCAGGTGAGGCTGATTCTGATGAAACCTGAAGATCAAGGTTATCAGAGTGATCTTCTCATTGGCAGGAGAGGGAGTAGATGGTGATGAAGATTCAGCTTCCATCCATTCTGCTTGGGAGAAAAAGTTCATGAAGCAGAGAGATTTCCCATTTGCTTTTTGACTTTGCGCCATTGAAGAAAAAAACAGAACAATAAGTTAGCTGTCAGCCGTAGTTATAATGAATTGCAATCATTTCTGCTAGGCTGTCATCCTGAATTGTTATTGGCTCAAGGCACGGTGCAGAAAGTAGTAAGTTGTTTGAGTTACTTGGGTAGACTGCTGAGATCAATACAGTATGAGAGGTAGGCTCTTCTGCATATGGTAGCATTGGTAATCCTGTTGAACTATAGAGGAATAATGATGTTGTGATGCTAATCGTTAAAGCAGCTGGGAAAGAGTTCTACCATTGACCACTAGAGGGTCGCAGAACTCTTATAATACAAACAATGATGTAACTTGCTTGGATGGAATATTGAAAGCAGGGAGACAGCTATGGAGCCACCCGTGCTATTTGGCTTTTGGAACGCAGATTTTGGTGGGGCCATATCGCATTTGCAAAGCCCCCAAAGTACCAGAACAGGTGAATCCTTCCAGAAGTCGTCCCGTTTTGGATTCAGCATCCATCATAGATCTCATCTCAGGGTGTATTGTGCATTCAGGATAACTTTACCAAGTGGTTGGTGCAATTACTGTCATGGACGCCCCTGCGACCACTGTCCCGGGTCGCATGCGCGCCCGTGCCCCTGCTCCCAGCGGAGCCACGTCCCGCACGTCGGGTTGGGGTCTGCTCGTGCATCGGCCCACTCCAGCGCTCACTTACCCGGCCGCGCTCCTGCTCAGTCTTTGTCCGGCTCCCGGCGCGTGGCTCCGCCCCTAGGGGCGGGCGCGCAGTTTGAATTTAAAGGGGCAGTGCGCCGGTAATTGGTTCATTGCCGGGCACTGCTCCTATTTAAGTCCGGCCTATTCCTGGCGGCCCTCGCCGGATCCTTAGTGTATGTTTCCTAGGAGAAAGCTGTCCAGAGAGTCCCTGTTTGCCTTACTGTGTACCGACCTTCTGCCTACGTTTACCGACCACGAACCAGAGCCGCCTGTCCTGACCTTCTGCTTGTCTACCGTCTACGAACCCGAGCCGCCTGCCCTGACCATCTGCCTGTCCCCGACTCCGAGCCTGCCTGCCGTTCCTGTACCTTGCCTTGGCCACCACCGCAGGCAAGCCCCGCCAGTGGTAGTGACCTGGTGGAATCCCGCCGCAGCAAGACCATCCCGCTTTGCGGCGGGCTCTGGTGAATACCGGGATCCACTTAGATTCCACTCCCTGGTGTGGGCTTACGTCATCGCCTGCGGTGGTCCAGTGGATCCACCTCCAGACCATTACAATTACAATAATATAAATTGTATGTCTTTTTCTTATGTTTTATTACTTTTACACAATAGAAATGCGTTTTTAAAAAGTTGCATTTTTATGTGGTCATAGTCTGACAGCCATAACTTTTTTTTTATTTTTCTGTATACGGAGTTGATGAAGGGCTTATTTTTTGTGGGATGAGTTGATTTTTTGATTGGTTCCATTATGAGGTTCATATAGCACTTTGCTCACTTTTTATTAAGATATTTGTGAGGCATTTTGAACAAAATACAGCAATCCTGGTAGTGTTTTTTATTTTTATTTTTTTCAGCGGTCACCATGCGGTATAAATGACATGTAAAACTGCCAGCTGCACCCTGATACTATCAGAATGGGAAGGTCTATGGATAGTGGTCCCTTCCCACCCTAAAATTACCAGCCCGCAGCTGCCCTAGAAGCAGACCATCATATAACCTGGCTCTTCCCAGTACCTCTGGTGTCTTGGGTGCTGGGATAATAGTGAAACAGGGTTAGTGTCAGCCTTGGGGTGATGAAAATCACTGCTGACTGTCACTAAGCCCGAACGATACTAATGGAGAAGTGTCGGTCAGATTCTCAATTACTTACACTACGGAATAAATGGGGAAAAAATGCACAAAACAACTTTTATTGAATTAAACACCCCCGAACATCAGCCCTCTTTCATCATTTTATTAAAGAAATCAATCCTGGTCTGACACAATCCGATGATCCATATTCCAATTACATAGACCAAAGGGGAAACCTGTATAAAAATAAAAAACATTACATAAACCAGTACTAAACGCCATCCCGTGCATCCTCTGAAGATTGTGCCTGTGGCTGATCTAGGGGTGCAGGGTACAGAGTTCAAGCTGCACAATATGATTGTAGATGATACAGACCACAGCCGCAACATAACCTCATGGGGATGGTCCTTTGCCCCCCCCCCAAGGAGATTGTAAACTATGCTCTGTAATCCCCTCCCCCACTACTGTATTGCAACCCCCATGTATCACACTATAGCTCCCTCACATCCACCAATAACATCATGACCTCTCCACCTATAATCCCATAAGCCCTTCACCACCACCTATCACCCAAAATCTCCCCAACTATCACTCTATGTGGAGTTTGTACAGAGGTGGCCAAAGGTAGGGAAGTGCTGGAAAAATGAGAATGCTAAGATTTTTGTGTGGTAAATTTTGATGGTATGAGTCATGGCCGGGAGATGTCATCATGGTGGTGTGGAGAGGAAGCAGAACAAAAGGGAAAGAGAACAACTCGAGTCATAGAAGATTTCTCCTGTGAGTACCTTGATGTAACTACTCTGTAATGTCTGCAGAACCTGTGTAGAACTGGAATCTACCACTATATGGTCACTATATGGTCTACCACTATATGTATGGAGGTAATATACAGTCTGCAGAGTATGTGTACACTGGTGTCTACCACTATATGGTCACTGTATGGAGGTAATATACAGTCTGCAGAGCCTGTGTACACTGGTGTCTACCACTATATGATCACTGTATGGTGGTAATATACAGTCTGCAGTCTGTGCACACTGGCTTCTAACACTATATGGTCACTGTAAGAAGGTAATATATAGTCTGTAGAGTTTGTGTATACTGCTATCTACCACCATATGGTCACTATATGGTGGTAATACACAGTCTGCAGAGCCTGTGTACAATGGTCCCTACCACTATATGGTCACTGTATGGTGGTAATTAGAGATGGGCGAATCGATTCTAACGAAGTGGAATTTGTTTAGAATTTCAGGAAAACTTTGATTCTGAACGAAGTCGAAGTTTGGGGTGATTAGCTGGAACGAAGTGTGTTTTTAATTGATAAAATGGCTGCGAGCACATGGCGTTACATGGGGCAAAGAAGTCTGGGAGAAGAAGGGCATAGCCTGCATGACATGTGCAGAGATGAAGCCAATCAGAGACCGGCGGGATTCTGTGATGTCACCGCACTATATAAGTCCGGACGTGACGCTGGAAGTTCACGCTACTCTCTCTGTGCCGTGCTGTAGCTGTTGCAGCTCCAGTATTAGAGATCTCACACAAAAGAAAGACCTTCTATACAGCGATTTTTTTTTTGGGGGGGGGGGTGGCACAGATTCTCAGAGACTGCTTCTCTTACGTTCTTATTCTGATTTTGTGGGGTATTGGAATTGAAGTCCAGTGTGCGTCCAATTCAGCTGCATATACATTTTAATGCTATCTGCTCAGTTCTTGAGCACATTTAATATCCAAGGGTTGTCTAAGCCTGTTGCTGTTGTATTCAGTTAAAGAAACAGCATCTTTACAATCCACATACCACTTAATATTTGGCTTCTTATGTCTTTTGCGCAATTTATATCCAAGGGCTACTTAAACGTCTTTGAGCTATTGTAGTCAGTAAAAGAAAGTTTTTTTTTTAAATGCCAAAGAAGAAATTTTGCCTGTAGCATAATTCATATCCGAAGGTTAATTAAGTATTTTTCTGCTGTTGTGTTCCGTAAAATACACGTCGTTTTAACACGCTACATAGCTGGCAATTTTTGGCAGCACATTTATTTTGCGTAGTTTACATCCAACGGTTAATTAAGTATTTTTCTGCTGTTGTGGTCAGTAAAAGAAACAGTTTTTTTCAACCCCAAAGAAGAAATTTTGCCCGTAGCATAATTCATTTCCGAAGGTTAATTATGCCTGTTTGTACTTTTATATTCAGTAAAATACACAGAGTTTTTAAACGGCACATACAAGTAAATTTTTCCTGCCCATTTGTGGAGCGCAATTTATATCCAAGGGTTACCCAAGCTTGTTAGGGTTCATTTGGAGTCAAATACAGGTGTGTATTTATCATATACAGATATCTTCATTAAACAGAGTCTGTACATTTTTAGAACAAACAGTATGTCAGACAGAGAGGTGGCAGGCTCTCACATGCGAGTGGCAATGGCACAAACAATCCTGGAGCAAGGCCCAGGTCACAGCAACAGCAAGGGACCGTCACAACAGGGGTCACTCGTGAGGCCAGAACTGCCGGTGTCATCTAGCGGCCGTGTGTGGACCAGCAACCCCAGGGTTCTTGATTGGTTGACTAGGTCATCCACTTCCTCCCAGATGACATCTAACTACCCCAGCCAAGAGTCAGTGGGAACGTCAGACACAACCCTCAGTTGGCATGGCCCGGGAGCGGGTCAGCGGCCCTCACCTGTACTCAACCCGCCTCTGTCCCATCCGGTTCCCTCAGCCAGAGATCTACTATGTGGTTTGGGCCCAGCGCCACTATACAGCGAGGATGAACAATTTTAGGAGGACAGGCAGCAACTACTTGGCAGCGAAGATATGGGGCCAATATCCCCTGCTTCTTGCAGTAGGCGGCAAAGTATAAATGTGGAGAGTGGCATGAGAGGTCATGTTGTGAGGGGTCAGCCTCTGCATACCAAGACCGGTGAGGAGGACACAGTGAAGATCAAACAATAATCGATGATGATGTAGTCGACCGCACTTGGGAGCCGGGTGAAGCAAGGGCTTCATCATCGTCAGGAGAAGAGGGCATCAGCTGGTGCGTCAAGCAGCGGCGCAGCCAGCAAGTGGGTTGTGTGGCCATGAGTCTGCAGGGTAGCCACAGTGCGAGGTCGGGAGCTAAGTGGCCACGGGATAGAAAACCCGCTTCACAGGTCCAAGAAAGTAGCGGCACAGGGGCGAGGCAGCGGCGGTAGTAGTCACTCAGTGAGGAGCGTTGGCGGTAAAATATGGAGGAGCCGAATATGGGTATAGGTAGAATCTGTGGGCAGAAAGTGAAGTGTGGCCAGGGAGCTAACGTTGGCCCCACGGCCCTGAATCAACACGTGCACCTTCACCATCCAGTGGCCTGGGAGAAACGTGGCTCAGATGTGGTGGTCCATACTGCCGCCGCCGCAGCAGCAGCGCCCAGTGACACGCATGCCATTGCAGCCAGTCAAGGCTCCCACCAACTCTGCAGAAGGAAGCTGTTTTTCTATGTGCATCATCTTCCCGGTCCCGATGCTCCTGTTTCCCTCGCTACTCATAAGGCGCCTAGCAGTCGTTCATCGAGGCGATTGCAAAGAGATAACAGTATGCGTACAACCATCCTAAGGTGCAAGCAGCTGACCAGTGCTCCTGCCACGTTGTTGGTTACTAGCAGTCCCTCCCTTTCCAAATGGTGGACTCTGAAAACCATTCAGAACAAACTAATGGCTTTGTGCCGAGCCGAGATGAGAGTTCCAAGCCGTAATTTCTTTTCCAAAAAGGCAGTAACCAGCCCTTCACAAAATATGTAGTAAACAGAAGGTGGGCCAGTCCTTGAGCTTATCGGTTTGTTCCAAGGTGCATGGCAGCGCTGACTTGTGGGAGCTGTAACTACGGTCAGGGCCATTACATTGTCCTTTACGGCCCACTGGTGAATGTGCTTCCTGCCCAGCACACCAACAACTTGGACAGGAGACGCCGCTTTCTCCTCCACGTTGTCAAGCTGCTGCTCCTGCGCCAATATCCGCCTCCTCCTCCACCACCACCACCATCTCAGCCTCCACAAGTACTGCTCCATCATACCACATGTAGGGCACAGCGGTGTCACGCAGTTCTACACCTGGCTTGCCTCGGCGAACGAATTCACAAGGGGAGGAACTGCTCCACGTGATGCAGCAAGAAATCGATGTGTGGCTTTCTCCGCGCCAACTGCAAATCGGAACCATGGTGACAAACAATGGGAAGAACATGGTGTCCATGCTGCACCGAGGAGAGATGGTCCATGCGCCCTGCATGGCGCACGTGTGTAATCTGGTTGTAAAAAGTTTCTTGAAGTCTTCCACCGATCTTCAGAAGATTCTGAAAATGGCCAGGAAACTGTGCATGCACTTCATGCATTCCTACAAAGCCAGGAACACCCTCCTCAAGTTGCAGCGGCAGAACAGCCTCCCCCAACACACGCTGATATGCGATGTTTCCACCCATTGGAATTCTAGCCTGCACATGTTGGACCGACTGTATGAACAAAGAAAGGCCATTAGCGATTTTTTGATGATCCACCGGCGACAGGAGTACTCCCCTGTGTAACTTTGATGTCAGCCCAGTGGCAGCTCATGCGTGACACCTGCCGTTTGCTGAGGCCGTTTGAGGAGGCCACGTTATTTGTCAGTCGCCAGGACGACGGGGTGAACAACATCCTTCCACTGCGTAATGTCCTGGCACAGATGCTGAAAACTGTGTCTGGGCAGGGGACTGGAGACGTGGCTACTACATCTCGCGGCCACATGAGTCCGGTGGGGACTGAACTGGAGGAGGAGGAGGAGGAGGACATTGCAGCAGAAGCATTGTCTGGTGAAATTAGTGGATTTTCTACCCAGGTGACAGGAGAGGAGGAGCAGGAGCAGCTGGAGGAGGTAGATGGAGATGAGGAAGACGAGGCAGATGACCCGCAAGCACCGTGGCAGTATACAGTGGAGATGAGGCAAGGAGTCCCTCGGAGTCACTTGTGCAGATGGCTCGCAGCATGCTGATTTGCCTGGCTAGTGACAGCCGAATAGTCAGCATCCGACAGAGGGATGACTTCTGGCTCTCCATCCTATTGGACCCTCGCTACCGGTCCAAAATGGGAGCCTTGTTCCCAGCTGCTGAGAGGGAGGACAAACTCAAATACTATAGAGAAACCCTTCGTAGCCAGTTGGCCGCTGCCATCGTCCCTCCTCTGACAGGTCTGACCGGGGGCTTCCTCAGCGCTCACTTACTACTGCTGCGGCTTCTGTGGGAAGGTGAGGGGGGGAGTAGGAGCAGTACCAGCTCCATCAGCAGCAACCTAAGTCTGGAGTCGCTGATGAGCAGCTTCCTTCACCCGCCTAGTGAGGAGGGCAGTCGCCAGCAGCAGCAGCAGCAGGACCTGGAGCAGACCCTGAACCAACAGGTGGTGGCCTACTTGGACAGCACTCTGCCACCCCAGTTAGAAGATCCGCTGGACTACTGGGCAGCCAAACTGGATGTGTGGCCGCAACTTGCCGAGTTTGCAGTGGAGAATCTGTCCTGCCCGGCCAGTAGTGCGGCATCAGAGCGGGTGTTCAGTGTTGCAGGGGCCATCGTTACCCCAAGGAGAACCCGCTTGTGCACGGGAAATGTGGAACAACTGACCTTTGTCAAGATGAATCAGGTGTGGATCGACCAGGATTTCCACACACCAATGCCTTAGGTCTCAGATTACATCAGCCATGACGCCTCACCCAAACCTTGAGAAATGAGTCTGGGTTCAAACTACCTGCCTCAGCCACTATTCTGATGCCGCCACCCGCCTGATGCCACACATCTGCTTCAAGCTGCTCCATCTGCCTACCACCAGGGACTGGTATTGCCACCCACCTCCACACTCTGTCATTGTGCCACTCTAAGACCTCATGCTGCTGTAGCTGGTGCCGTAGCCTCCACACTGTGTCATTTTGCCACTCTCTGACCTAATGCTGCTGCTGTGGCTGCTGCCGTGACCTCCACACTCTGTCATTGTGCCACTCTCTGACCTCATGGTGCTGCTGTGGCTGCTGCCCTGACCTCCACACTCGGTCATTGTGCCACTCTGTGGCCTACTCCTGTTTTTGCCACCTCCAGAATGTCATTGTGCCACTCTATGACCTCATGCTGCTGCTGTGGTACCTGCCGTGACCTCCACACTCTGTCATTGTGCCACTGTCTGATCTCATGCTGCTGCTGCTGTTGATGCCGTGACCTCCACACTCTGTCATTGGGCCACTGTCTGACCTCATGCTGCTGCTGTTGCTCCTGCCGTGACCTACACACTCTGTCATTGTGCCACTCTGGGGCCTACTCCTGTTGTTGCCACCTCAAGACTGTCATTGTGCCGCTCTGTGGCCTACTCCTGTTGGTGCCACCTCCACACTCTGTCATTGTGCCACTGTCTGACCTCATGCTGCTGCTGTTGATGAAGTCATCTCCACACTGTGTCATTGTGCCACTTTTTGGGCTCCTGATGTTGCTGCCACCTCCAGAATTTGTGATTGTGCCACTCTGCGGCCTACTCATGCTGCTGCAAAGTGACCGCTGTCTCACTGGAACACCCTGTGGTTTCCTAATGCTGTTTCCACCCTCACCACTCTATCATGTTGCCACTATGTTTAGTTTTCCCCTTCTTTTCACATGTCAGAAAGAATGGGAAGGATCAGGATTGTCTAGCCAAAACCAGGAGTGGATACAGAACACAGAAGACATGCAAATATCCCATTTACTGGTCATCTCTGTTTTGGATCAACTCCTGTTTGTTTTTGGCCTTAGCAATACTGATGGTTTATTGACCGATTGACAGCTGACACTGACGGATGAAAGGAAGGGCAAAATAATCAGAGACCTCAAGGCAAAATTATGCCGACACCCTCTCCACTCATTCGGGGGTCTCTACATGTATCAGCGTTTAACAGAACAGGTTCTGTCATATTTTGTGACGGTTTAAAGCTCTAGCCTCATGGAGTGACCCGTGCTGTGACGTCCTTTTACTGTGCTGAGACCTGTGCTGGCTCCAGTAACCTACTACTGTGTTCTTTGACGCTATGGTAGGATCTTAGCCCTTAGCTTGTTTTTTTCCAGCTGGCGCTGACGTTACCTTGTCAGGCTGCGTTCCCACTTCAGTTTTTTGGTCAGTTTTGCCCCCGTAAGTGCCCAGGGAATTTTAGAGTGAAGCGATTCTAAGAGCGGCGGCAGTCATACGCGTGTCATACTAAAACACAGCTTTGTATGAAGACCAAACCAAGCTCCCTCTGCATATTTAAGCATGGCACAACTTTCTACAGCACCCTACAGGCTCTGTGCAGCCAGGAAATAGCTGTTTTTTAACGCGATTCATCCCAAAGTAATTCAGACCGAAACGCATTTGGTCGGAAAATTTGGCGAAATTCGCCCATCTCTAGTGGTAATATACATTCTGTAGAGCCTTTGTACACTGGTATCTACCCCTATATGGTCACTGTATGGAAGTAATATACAGTCTGCAGAACCTATGTACATCGGTGTCTACCACTATATGATCCCTGTATGTCGGTAATATCCATAGAAGTGTAATGGTTTAGATGAATGCACAGTTTGGTGGTATCTCTCAGCTCTTCTGGATGCTAAATAGGCTTTCCAATGTCCAGGAAAGCTGGCTAATGCCAAATCTCTTAATTAGCTTTCTTCCAGAGCTGTTACACAATTGAGTGTAGTGGGTGTGACCTTGTGAAGGGGGGTGTGGCTTGTTATAAAGAGGGTGTGGTCTATGCAAATGTTTGGGGTGGCTTCAAATTACCCTGAGTAATAGATTTTTGGGCTCTTTGTACTCAACACCTCGGCCGATTGAACGATTGCTGTATTTATCGGTAATTTCCTCTGCGAACACTTTTAAGCAACACCTTTTCATTATTATTCATTTATTATAACAATCGCCTAATTAATAATCATTAATAATCATTTTTTCTTGTTGGTCAGCTCATTAGTAATAAAAACAGGCCTCTAATTATTCTTAAGCTCTGGTTAGTATGCCTTAGTATGCATGACATAATCATTTTGAGATATTTAAAGGTCAGTGGTTCTACTGCACATAACAGAATGTCAAGGCTTGTGGTATTATCTCTAACCTTCTACTTCTAAATACTTAACACTCTGTATTATGATATAGCCTTGTAAAACTAACATCAAGTAGGAATGTTGATACTTATGAAGAGACTGATTCTGCAAAAAGCTAAGTTGCTACAATAATAAAGCAAGGGCACAGAAGAATAGACATGGAAGGAAAAGACTGGGGGAAGGTTAGCCACAGAACATGAGTTGTTGATTGAACTTGATGGAAAAGTACTGTTCATTGAAACAACTGCAAACTTTTAATCACCCTCCTAGAACTATATAATTTATGAAAGAATTAATATCCATATCAGGATAATCTTTGACTCCTATCTGTCTTTCAAACTACACATCCAAGCCTGTACCTCTGCCTGCCGCCTCCACCTGAAAAAATATCTCTCGAATCTGCTCATTCCTTAACCTTGATACTACCAAAAATGCTTGTCCACGCCCTTGGTCATCTCCCGCTTAGACTACTGCAAATCCCTTCTCTGTGGTCTATTGTCTAGCATTCTTGCTCCCCTCCAAACAATCCTCAAACATGCTGTCAGTCTTATCCACTACTCTCCTATCTACTCCTCTGCGTCTCCCCTCAGCCAATCATTACAATGGGAACCCATTCCCCAGATAATTCAGTTCAAGTTACTAACCAGGACCTACTAGGCTCTCCATAACCTCTCTCCTCCATACAACTCTCCCTTAATCCACACATACCTCCCCTCACGCAATCTCCGCTCCTCACAGGACTTTCTTCTCTGATCTTCCCCGTGTCAGCTTCTCACACAACCATCTCGAAGACTTCTCCCATGCTTCCCCAATTTCTGGAACTCACTGCCCCAACACATTAGACACTCCGCCACTCTCACTAGCCTCAAAAGTAACCTGAAAACCCATCTCTTCAGAATAGCCTATAACCTACAATACCCCCACTGCCACTATACCCCCCACAAACATGTCTGCCCTTCACCTTATGTCTCTTTTCTCCTTCCTTGTAGATTGCAAGCATTCGTGGACAGGGTCCTCTCTCCCTCTGTACCAGTTATTAGTCATTTATCATCACCATTGTACTTGATTGACATATGTTAAGTATTTAACACCCCTCAAATGTACTCTGCCTTGGAACAAATGGCGCTATAAAACAAACAATAATAATATTGATAGACGTTCACCAGACTGGACTAAGCTAGAATGATCCTGACCCATACTATTATCTGTATTGATAGACCTACACATGACTGTACAAGGCTAGAATTATCCTGACCTATCAGTCATATTGAGAGACTTATAGGACAGGCACCAGTATTCATGTATCTACAAGAACTTAAATATAGACATTTTTTAACCACTAGGCTGCTTGCTCCTTTCGGTCCTCTTTTATCATGTGGATTTCTTTGCATATTCTCTTGTGAAGATAAAGAGAGTAGAATTAAAAAAATAAATGCTATATCTCAGTGTTTCGATGGCAATACATCTCCCATCTGTCTCTGCACAGATGGTCTCCAAGGAAAAAGTCACTTAACATGTAACCACTGCGATTGGATACAGCAGTCACATAGGAAATAACATCAGTACTGGAAGCTAGCTGGGCAATGACCTGGGGCTTGGAGATCTGTTGTAATGGATAGGGATTGGGAGGAGGTGCAGTATAGCGATTCTGCCTCCTGGTTTACATTGGAGTATTTGAATTCTTGCACAATAATTACATTATTATGAATTGGTGCCTTATATATTTGTCTAATACATAGGTTTTCTGACGCTTTCATTATACTCAGAGATTTATAGCATTATAGTATTTTAATATTTTTTCCCCTTCCCCATTTCCACCCTCATCACGTAGGATGGACTTTAAGTAGGAGTTTACATATAAAAAAAATCCTTCTCCATTTTTATATGTATGGTCATTTCTAAACAGACTGAAACCCTGAAAATGATCCGTCCAGTCATGTCTATTACCCAGCCATGTCTATAGAGATCATCCAGCCATGTCTACAGAGGTAATCCTGCCATGTCTATAGAGATCATCCAGCCATGTCTACAGAGATCACACAGCCATGTCTATAGAGATCACAGCCATGTCTATAGAGATCATCCAGCCATGTCTATAGAGATCATCTATCCATGTCTATAGGCATCATCCAGTCATGTCTATAGAGATCACCTAGCCATGTCTATAGAGCTCATCCAGCCATGTCTATAGAGATCACTCAGTCATGTCTATAGAAATCACGCAGCCGTGTCCAAAGATATAATCCAGCTGTGTCTATAGAAGATTATCAATCAATGTCTATAGAGGTCACCCAGCCATGTCTATAGAGATCACCCAACCATGTCTATAGATATAGTGCAGCCAAGTGTATAGCGATCATGCAGCCATGTCTAATGAGATCATCCAGACATGTCTATTGATAACTTCCAGCCATATATAAATATATAATCCAGCCATGTCTACAGACATCAGATAGTCATATCTATAGAGCTCATCCAACCATGTCTATAGAGATCATACATCCATGCCTATAGAAATAATCCAGAAATGACTATAGACTTAAAACACCCATGTTTATATAGGTTATCTAACCATGTTGATAGGAAATATCCAGCTATGTCTTTAAAAATCATCCAGCCATGTATATAGATATAATCCAGCCATTTCTATAGGGGATTATCCAGCCATGTCTATAGATGTAATCCAGCCATGTCTATAAAGATCATCCAGTCATGTCTATAAAGATCCTCCAGCAATGTCTATAGAGATCATCCAGCCATGTCTATACAGATCATCCAGTCATGTCTATAAAGATCCTCCAGCCATGTCTATACAGATCATCCAATATTGAAAAAATTGTCCTCGGCACTCGTAGTCCACAGGTGGGTGCAAGCCAAAATTATACCAATAGAAAGAGAATAGACGGGGGCGTGGCCTGCATAGCAATGGAGTAGGACGCATCTCCACTGAGCTCCTGTGGCAGCTAAGTGAAATTGGCTAAACTAAGCCCAAATAGGGATGAAATCCTTACTAACCACTCTCCTCTGACCTGGGGAAGTAAAGCGCTGCAGGGTGATATCAACCTGGACGGACTTACTCCAGAGTTTACACTGCGGCCTACCACTTGTGTATGCAGCCTGTCCTGTAGCAGACCACGGGACCCAGCTTGAATACATGCGGCTTTCCTGCGTTGCCACAAGTACCTGGACTGAAGCCATTCACAGCAGCCTGTCCAGTACCTGACGCAGAGAACAGTTGGTGCCCAAGACACAGCTATTAACACTCGACACTGCAGGCGCCTGTTACAGCTGCAGACATACTGCATCTTCACTGGGCAGTGATATCCAGCTGCACCTGCAGACCCAAAATCAAGGCTACCTCTCCAGCCCTGGGACCACATAACATCTTACCTGGTGAGTCTCCTGAATTCTGCCAGTGACTCTCATTTCTGAAGCTTGCAAATAGCTGTAAGCTCATAACTGTGCTAGGAGCTGCCTGTCCCCCCTTCCCCACCCTCTTGCTACACAGCTCTCAGAGTCTACCCAGCAGTTTTCCCCAGCAACTCTTTCACTGCCAGAGTTACTACACATCTGAAAGACCTGGGGGATACTGGTCACCAATACAGCCTTAGCTTCTCAGCAATAACTGACGGTCTGCACCTGTTCTCTGGACAGTGCACCTAGGGGATCTCTAAAACAAACAAAGGATACCCCTGTTACACCACTTCATTGAGGTGTGTGATCGCTCTACTACAATCTTTTCAGATCCGGTTGCACTAGTCTTGTCAGTTTATGTTAAACCCTGCCAGCCAAGCTCTAACCAAGCATCTTCCTCTCATATCAGGATACCTATCTACTATTAATACTCCTCATAAGTGAGGCAACCTGTGGTCCAAGTCTTCCAGGGAATGCACCAACTATAGTCCTTAATCTATCTTTGCTTATCATACTACATCGGATATAGCAGAGGCATCCTCAGTGCAATCTAGAAATAAAAATAGGTCATCTATGGGAGAAACTCCTCTCTGGAAAGGCACACTAGCCGCTGGCCTCATGGATGTATTTGTTCACCCACTGAGGAACTCTGTTGGTACAGAGGGAAACGCGTCTGGGTAAATGGATAAAGAGTAAGTAAGGCTTTTGCATATTGCTGTCTTCTATTTTTGATCAGCAAACATTTGATTGAGTATGCTCTAGCCTGCTTCTGGTGCTCTTAGGTTTGCACTCCTTATTTGTGAGAGTTTGATACAATATTATTTATTGTCCTTTATAGTTTTCTGATATACCATATCTGTCTTTCTTGTTCTTTAAAAATACTTGGAACAGAGTGTATTTGGAGGTAAGGGATTATTGTTTAGGGTGTGGTATACCCGTGGGACCGTCCTTTTTCAGACGATTATCCCAGATAGGGTACTTCATAGGGCATATAGATAGTTGAGGGTGAGATAGATTTCTCCCAGCAGATCACTATATGTGTGACTTGTCAGTAATTGATTAGGTATAGTTTTCTCCTTTTTTATAGTTGATTTTGATATCTTTGATATTTTTAAGTGTAATTTATTAAAAGTTAGGTTTTATTGGAATATTTTCTGTTGGTAGGTTTAATGCTTATATTCCACTGGTGATTCTGAGGTTCAGAATTTGTCTTTCCTGTTTGTTCAATCTAGAAATAAGGCTCAGGACACTTAATGTGTAGAATCTGCACCAACACGTGTTTTGGATCCTCACACCTATCAGTTTCATTATTGGGCCTTATTGTCTGGTTATCCAACCATTATACTACTACAAACCATGGGGGGACACCACATAAAAGATAACCCCAAATCCCAGCAAATCCAAACTCCCAGAGTTTTTCCCTTATCATCACACTTTCTAACTCTTCAAACCATAAAGAAGGTCTTCATTTTACAGCCTCCTCTCCCACTCCGTCCTCCAGAGCCGTCTCAGTGGACTTAAAGCTCACAGGAGGCCTCAGATCTAGCCACTGACAGTAGCCTCTCTCAGCAGGCTTTTCTCTGCATTTTGCGCATCCTTACAATCTGAATGAAACAGATGATGTCAGAGATAAAAAAGATATTCTGTCCTTGGCGGACAGGGCGGAAAACACATTGAATCTAAAATGGCTGATTTTGCGGTTTCTCACAATAGTTTAATTGATGGCCAATTCTATCTGGAGGAAGAGGTGCAGCGACTCTCCAATCAAAGGTCCTGGATTTGGAGGGACAGATCCAGGCGAAACAATATCCGGAATTCGGGGCATCCTGTGAAAACCGTTTCTCCCAACAACTTAATGCATACTTGACTGATCTGATGTCCTTACGACTTCCAAACTGCGACAAACATGACCTAATTATTGTTTGAATCCACAGGATCCAAAACCCAGGGTATCTTCCCTCAGAAAATCCGAGAGACACTATAACACGTATTCATTTTTTATTAATATTAAGAAGATTCCTAAGAGCTCTTTCGAAAGGCTGACTCCCTTCCAGAACGCTTCCAGGCATATCACTTTATTCCCAGACCTTTCAGCGCGCGACCTTGATGAGAAGCAGGAATTTCAGCCATACATCAAAACTCCTCAGAGATAAACGGGAATACTTATTGCTGGGGCTTCCCAGTATAAACTCATCATCACAAAGAAGGGTCTCAAATTGATGCACTCACCAAGAGGAAGCCTGCTATATTTATAAAGAATTGGTCCATCCTGCTACCTCTGATTCCAGTCCAGTACGGATAAAAAGCAGACTCGTCCTGAAAATAATCACCCTCTTTGGTCCAAAAAAATCTTCCAGGCTCAGACGAGACTTGTAGAATAACATCCTCATATATCCTTTTCTTGTTTGTTGCTTCCAGGGTTCGATGCTGGGATTCGCTCAAGCTTTTGAGGTCCAAAGGCAGGACCTTGCCCTAATAATTCCATTAGGTAGAAATTCTGTTACACCAGATTGTTTACAGATTTCTCTACTAGTTAATCTTAGTTCTTTACATTAATTACTGGGAATTGTAGTAATTATTGTGTTATTGTTTTTTTTTTTTTCTCATGCATATTTCTCCATTGTTCTTTATCTAAAGGGTGTCTAATCTGCTCGTTATTAGAAATTATAAATTTAGATGCTATTACGCTCACTTCGTAATGGGAAGGGATTAAACTCACCTTTCAAGCGCTCTATGTTATGGCGAGACGTCGGTAAATCCAAATCATTTAATCTGTTTACAGGATAAACGCACTTGCTGGCAACAGAATGCGCTAGATTAAAGAATAAACACTTTCCTTATATTTTTCAAGCACTTTCTTTACAGAAAAGAGCTGTGTGGCAATAATTATTAAATAACTCTGTTTCTTTTCACCTTCTTCAATCCTTATTGGACCCAGAAGGCAGATATGTCATCCTAATTTGCGAAATCATTCTATAAATTATGTACTTTAGTCACTACTTATGCATCCAATACTAACATGTTGTCATTTTTGAAAAATTTATTCCAGAACAAAAAATGTAGATGAGGTGGTCTTATATTATGTGGAGATATTCAAGGCGGTGTTATATAAAGTGTTGGACAGTTCTAAAGTAAGAGATAGCTCCATCCGAGATCTCCACACCTTCTATTGGAGGAAGACATCCACGACGTGTGGCGTTATATTCACAACCCAAATGAAAGGACTGCTCATATTTTTCTGCAGGTAAGTGTATCCACTCATGCTAGATTTCTTTATTAGTAGATAAAAATTACATTACACAAGTTCATACTTTTTTTTTTTTTTGGCTTCATTAGGTCATAATCACTTGGTCAGACACCCCACCTCAATAGATCTATTTTTGGGATTCCCCCACTAATATTCATGGTCATTCCCTATGGAGGCTCTTATATTTTCGTACTCAAAAAAATCAGAATATGTCTCATACATTAATAACCCTACTAAAGAATTCATTATTATTAATTCTCCCTCGTTTCCTTCCCCTCCACTCTGTGTGTGCTATCCAAGGCGTTTATATATGCGGGAGTCTGATCCAATTAGCTAGTAGATGAGAATAGGAAACACAAAAGTCATTACTTAACCTTCTTGCAGAGATTCAATGCAAGCAGGACATGGACTCAATAATCAAAACCCTTCCGTTCCAAAAAATAAAACACTTGCACCCTTAGGAACAATTTTGAGATCATTTATTTAAATCATACAAACTTAACCTGCGAAAATTAAAATGGCAGTTTTATCGTCAAGGTGACCGGCCCTCAAAACTCTTGCTAAAAGGATATAAACAATCATGCCAAATCCGGATCTCCCACCTAAACAAACACCAGGGTGAAAAGATCATTATCCCAGTTGATTTGCACAACAATTTGCGGAATATTACTCTAAACTATACAATCTGCAATCGTGTGAACAGTTAAAATTTCCCCTAGATTCAGTAATCAAGACTTCCTTTTTATATTTAATCTTCCGCTCTCTGAATAGTTACCAGTTAAAAAGTCTGAACAACCCCTTCTCCATATCAGAGGTCCATAAAGCCATTAAATATAGCAAATTAAATAAATCCCCGGGTCCTGAAGGCCTAACCAAATGAATATTTCAGATATTTCAGACTAACTTGCTCTCGACCTGGCCTCACATTTGTAAATGATATAGTCACTCTGAAAGCCTGCGCAAGGAAACTTTTTCAGCCATTATTACTACATACCGAATCTGGTAAACCTCAGGATAAAAACTTTCCTATACAGACCGATTTCTCTCCTTAAATACAGACATTATGCTATATGCAAAAATTCTTGCTGTCGTTCAACAGTATTCTTCCAAGTCTTATTCACAAGGACCAGGTGGACTTTGTTCATGGTAGACAGGCAAAGAGATGCCACTCGATGTATCCTTGATTTAGCCTCAGTTAGCATCCAACTTCTAAACAGAAAGTAGCCTTCCTCTCTTTAGATGCAGAGAAGGCCTTTGACAGGGTCAACTGGCTGTATATCAGGTTAGTTCTGGAGAAATTTTGGGTTTCAGGATTCATCCTTGATGCATTGTTGGCACTTTTACTCAACCGTCAGCTAGAGTTCTTGCATCTGGTTTCTGTCTTTCTCACTTTTGATCTATCGAATGGAACTAGACAAGGGTTGTCCTCTCTCCCCCTCCTTTTCGTCTTATGCATGGAACCTCTTGCAGGTAACACCTTTAGAACATACCATGCATTTGGGTCTAACTGGTTTAAAATGTCCAGCATAAATATAAGTTTATATGCTAATGATGTAATGCTAATCTCAACTGATCCTAATTCGCCTCTATCTCACGCATTTTGGAGGATCTCTGGAGAGTATTTCTCTGATCTATCCTTTTATAAAATTAAACTAGTCAAAATCTTCTGTTATCCCCATATAACCCTACCATCCAAACACCAAGTGTACAATTTCGGCTTTATCTGGTCAGGTGATCTGTCCAATTATTTAGGTATGAGGGTTACCTCCTCCATAATTCATAAATTATTAAACTTAAATTACAATGTACTATTCTCAGTTTTTAGAAAAGAAAAATAAATAAATTACTCCCTCTTAACTTTTATGGATTGCAGAATTAATATTATTAGATGCCCCCTTCTCCCAAAATGTTAATATATTTACAGATGCCATCCCTTATCTAGTACCAATAAACTTTTATTTCTAAGATTCAACGCCTCCTTGCGTCTTGATCTGGAAAACAGGGAAGGCAAGAATTAACAGGGCCCTTCCTATATTGTAGTCATTAAAATTGGGGGGAACTTCAGTACGAATCTATTCTTCTATAACATTGCAATTCTTTTTAGGTCCAACCCTTTTTCCTTTGGCATCAATTGAGTCTAGCGTTTGGACTCAAATGGAAATCTCCTTTTTATCCCTGGTCCAGTGAGAGTCTACTTTCTTTTTTATCTGAGATCTTCTTTACTGGGCGCCCCTCTCCAAAACACTCTCGCTCAGAATTATTTCGGACCTCTTTAATGTATGGGTCTCTATATGTCCTATAAGAATTAACTGGATTACCCCTCAAGAAAGGATATCTATAGATGTCTTTAATTGTGGGGACATACACCTCTCTTTCAACTCCTGGAATGATTTTGATTTCTTTCCATAGATCAACTATATCAAGGTATACACCCTGAATATTCCTTTCAGACTTATCTGATTTTTAATCATTACCCGTACTTCTCTTCTTCCAATTCCTGCAAATTTGACATATTCTTCAAAGGTGTTTAATATCCCACCAAACCGGGACAACTTCTCAGACTTTCACAATTTCATTTTCAATAGAAAGGATTCGAAAAGGGTCTCACCAACTAATATACAAAATGTAATCTCTCAAACAATCCTCATCAAATTTTCTACAATGATCAAATGGAAAAAGGAGTTAGTTCGACAATTTCATATTTCTAGCTGGTCCAGGGGCCCATACAATTCTCTTCAACTTTTAAATGCTTAAAAACCATAGAGAAACCATGCAAAAAATCCATCTAGATTGGTATCTCCCGCTGTACGGTTTAGCTCACATGCTTTGCTGGTTCCTCTGACCTTTGCTGGAAGAAAAGTGTGTCAACAGGGGCACAATGCTTCAGGTTTGGTGGGGTTTACCCTAGGGGTTTACAAGCTTTGGATTCTCTGTTTCTAAACTCCTGACTGAGTTCGAATTTCAATTCTAATTTAAACCGGAGTTAGCTATATAGATATTGGCCTTTCAGAGTTTCCTGTATCGGTCCGTTCAATTTTCTTCCACACTTTTTATTGCCTCCAGGGCTTACTCTGGCTTTCCATTGGTAAGATCCTGATATTCATATCATCTCAGGTAATAATTAGGCGTGTTAACTTTAACTGCTTGTGTGAACTGCGACTAATAGAGCCTCCTCACTCTGTAACAAAAAACGCTCCTTTATGGTCAGATTGGCTCTCATGAAGGAATATATGTAGCTGATTTTTAAATGTTCCCTTTACATCTATGGATTTGCTTATATTATTGATTCTACCACTATCGTATGTTGCTGGCACCCTTAATTTGGGAATATGCAACCTTGTTTTGTAATGATGTTTCATGTTCTTCATGTAGCGTATGTTATGGGCTTTTTGTTATCTTACTTATAGTTTAGAATTAGAGATGGGCGAATCGATGTCTAACGAAGTGGGGAATTCCGTTAGAATTTCAGGAAACTTCGGTTCGGAACGAAGTCGAACTTGGGGTACTTCGGAGTTGAACGCAAGTGTGCTTTTGATTGATTAAATGGCTGAGAGCACATGGCGTCTACATGGGGCAAGCATCTGGGAGAAGAAGGGCATGCCTGCATGACATGTTGCAGAGATGAAGGCCCAATCAGAGACCAGCGGGATTCTGTTGACGTCACCGGCATACTTATAAGATCGAGCGCGCCGCTGGGAGCTCACCCTCCTCTCACTGTACGGAGAGGGAAGGGGCTGCTGCGGGGGAGAGCGCTGTCTGAAGCACTGATTTTTACCCAGCGATTTTTGTGGGGTGTCTCAGCTTGTCTCTAGAGGACTGGTTCTCTGATTGTACTCTTTCTGATTTTTTGGGGTATTGGATCTGAAATCCAGTGTGCGTCCACTGCAAGCTGCATATACATTCATATCCAAGTGGGATCTAAGCCGTTCCTGTTGTATTCATTTAAAGAAACAGCGTTTTTTACAATACAAATACCACTTCATTTTTGGCTGCTCAATTCTATTGCGCAATTTACATCCAGGGGTTATTTTAGCGTTGTTTTGCTGGTGTGCTGTCAAAAATAAAACGTCTTTTTCCAACGCCAAATATTTATTTTTTTTTTGGTAGCCTAATTCACAAGCAATGGTTAATTACAATTTTATCTCTTGTTGTGTGGGTAGTAAATACGCCATTGTAACTCGCTACAAGCTACTAGTTTGTGGTGGTCAATTCTATTGCGCAATGTACATCCAGGGGGTTAATTAAGCGTTGTTTTGCTGTGTGCTGACATAATTAAACCGTCTTTTTCAACGCCAAAAATTTATTTTTTTTTTGGTAGCACTATTTCACAAGCAAAGGGTTAATTACAATTTTTTCTCTGTTGTGTGGGCGTAGAAAATTCCGCCATTGTAAACGCTACAAGTACTAGTTTGTGGTGGCTCATTTCTATTGCGCAAATTACATCCAGGGGTTAATTATAGGTGGTTTTTGCTGCTGTGCTGTCAAAAAAAACCCGTCTTTTTCAACGCCAATATATATATTGTTTTTTGGTAGCCTAATCACATGCAAGGTTATTTACACTTTTATCTCTTTGTTGTGTGGCGTAGAAAATTACGCCATTGTAACACGCTACAAAGCTACTAGTTTGTGGTGGCTCAATTCTATTGCGCAATTTAAATCCAGGGGTTAATTATGCGTTGTTTTGGTGGTGTGATGACAAAATATAACCGTCTTTTTCAACGCCAAATATTTATATAATTTTTTGGTAGCCTAATTCACAAGCAATGGTTAATACTATTTTATCTCTGTTGTGTGGCGTATGATATATACGCCATGTAACACGCTACAAAGCTACTAGTTTGTGGTGGCTCAATTCTATTGCGCAATTTACATCCAGGGGTTAATTAAGCTGTTGTTTTGCTGGTGTGCTGACAATAAATAAAACCGTCTTTTTCATCGCCATATATATATATTTTTTTTGGTAGCTAATTCACAAGCAAAGTGTAATTACACTTTTTATCTCGTGTTGTGTTGGGTAGAAAATACGCCTTTGTATTAGCACAAAGCTACTAGTTTGTGGTGGCTCAATTCTATTGACGCAATTTTCATCAAGGGGTTAATTAAGCGTGTTTTGCTGCTGTGCTGACAATAAATAACCGTCTTTTTCAACGCCAAATATATATGTATTTTTTTGGTAGCCTAATTCACAAAGCAAAGTTAATTTACAATGTAATCTCTTGTTGTGTTGGGTAGATAATACCCATTGTAAACACGCTCCTCAAGCTACTAGTTTGTGGTGGCTCTATTCTATTGCGCAAATTTACATCCAGGGGTTAATTAAGGTTGTTTTGCTTGCTGTGCTGACAAAATAAACCGTCTTTTTCAAACTCACGAAATATATACATTTTTCTTGTAGCATAATTCACAAGCGAGGTTAATTAAGCCTGTTTGTGCTTAACATTTAGTAAAACACTCAGTGCTTGTAAACGACACATACAAGTACAGTTTTCCTGGCCATTTGTGGAGCGCAATTTATATCCAAGGGTTACCAAGCTTGTTACTGGGTTCATTTTGGGAGTCAAAAAGGGTGTATATTTATCATATACAGATAGCTTCATCAAACAGTGTTGTACATTTTAGAAAAAAACGTATGTCAGACAGAGAGGTGGCAGGCTCTGCAACTGCGAGTGGCAGTGGCACAAACATTTCTGAACGGGCCAGGTGCAGCACAGAAAGGGGGGGACGTGCAGCAGGGGTACTCGGTGAGGCCACAACTGCCGCTGTCATCTAGCGGCCGTGTGTTGTTCAGAAACCCAGGGTTCTTGATTGGTTGACTAGGTCATCCTCTTCCTCCCAGATGACATCTGAAAACCCCCACCCAAAAGAGTCGGTGGGAACCTCAGACACAACAATTAGTTGGGCATGGCCCGGGGAGGGGTCAGCGGCCTCACCGGTCCTCACCCCGCCTCTGCCCCATCCAGTTCCTCAGCCAGGGATCTACTATGTGGTCTGGGCTCAGCGCCACTATATAGCGAGGATGAACAAATTTGAGGAGGGCAGTCAGCAGTACTTGGCAGCGAAGAAATGGGGCCAATATCCCCAGCTTCTTGCAGTAGGCGGCAAAGTATAGATGTGGAGAGTGGCATGGGGGTCATGTGGTGAGAGGTCAGCCTCGGTTACCAAAGACCGGGTGATGAGGACAGTAGTGACGATGAAACACAAATCGATGATGATGTAGCCGACCGCACTTGGGAGCCGGGTGAAGCAAGGGCTTCTTCATCGTCAGGAGAAGAGGGCGTCAGCTTGCGCGTCAGGCAGCGGCGCAGCCAGCAAGTGGGTTGTGTGGCCGTGAGTCAGCAGGGTAGCAGCAGTGTGAGGTCGGGAGCCAAGCGGCCACGGGGTAGAAAACCCGCTTCGCAGGTCCAAGACAGAAAAAAAGGCGACAGGGGCTCAGCGAGGCCCCGGCGGCAGTAGTCATCAGTGCGGAGCGTTGGCGGTAAAAATCAGTACTCGGCGGTGTGGCAGTTCTTTGCTAAGAACCGGAGGAACCCCGAATATGGGTATAAGTAGAATCTTGGGGCAGAAAGTGAAGCGTGGCCAGGGAGCTAACGTTGGCACCATGGCCCTGCGTCAACACATGCAGCATCACCATCCGGTGGCCTGGGAGAAACGTGGCTCAGATGTGGTGGTCCATCCTGCCCCTGCAGCAGCAGCAGCGGCCAGTGGCACGCATGCCATTTCAGCCAGTCAAGGCTCCACCCCCTTGCAGAAGGCAGCTGTTTCTCTTTGGACATCCTCTTCCGGTCCAGATGCTCCTGCTCCTCGTACTCATGGCGCCCGCCAGTCGTTCAGAGAGGCGATTGTAAAGAGACAACAGTATGCGTCCAACCATCCTAAGGTGCAGCAGCTGACCGTGCTCCTGTTCCAAGTTGTTGGTACTGCAGTCCCTCCCTTTCCAAATGGTGGACTCTGCACATTCAGAGAAAAATAATGGCTTGTGCGAGCCGAGATGGAGAGTTCCAAGCCCTAATTTCTTTTCCAAAAAGGCAGTACCGCACTTCATAAATTGTTAGAACAGAAAAGGCTTTCGGGTTGTTCCAGGTCACGGCAGGTGACGTTGGAGCTGTAATACGGTCAGGCAGTACATGTCCTTTGGCCCATGGGTGAATGTGCTTCTCCCGCACACCAACAACTTGGACAGGACGCGCTTCTCCTCCACGTTGTCAAATGCTGCTCCCGCGCAATGTCGCCCCCCCTCCTCCACACCACACATCTCAGCCACAAGACTGTCCATCTACACTGTGTAGGCACGCGGTGTCACGCAGTTTACCTAAGTTGCCTGGCGAACGAAGTCAACAGGGGGAACTGCCGCGTCATGCAGAAGAATCGATGGGGGCTTTCTCCCCGCAACTGCAAAAGGAAACCCTGGTGACGGACAATGGGGGACATGGTGTCCCCCTGCACCGAGGAGGGATGGTCCATGCGCCCTGCATGGCGCACGTGTTCAATTGGTTGTAAAGGTTCCTGAAGTCTTCCACCCATCTTCAGAACATTCTGAAAATGGCCCGGAATGTGCATGCCTTTATCCATTCGTACAAAGCCAGGAACACCCTCCTCGAGTTGCAGCGGCCCGAACGGCCTCCCCCCAACACGTCTGATATGCGATGTTTCCCCCGCTGGAATTTCCCGCCTGCACATGTTGGACCGACTGTATGAACAGAGAAAGGCCATTAACGATTTTTTGTGATCCAGGGCAGACAGAAGTACTCCCTGTGTAACTTTGATGTCAGCCAGTGGCAGCTCATGGTGACACCTGCCGTTTGTTGAGGCCATTCGAGGAGGCCACGTTATTTGTCAGTCGCCGGACTACGGGGGTGAATAAGTCATTCCACTGCTTCATGTCCCGGAACAAAATGCTGAAAAATCTGTCTGGGCAGGGGACTGGAGACGTGGCGACTACTTCTCGTGGCCAAATGGTCCGGTGGGGGACTGAAATTGAGGAGGAGATGGAGGAGGAGGACATTGGAGCAGAGATTTTGTATGGTGAAATATGATTTTCTACATGGTACAAAGAGGTGGAGGAGCAGGAGAGCTGGAGGAGGTGGATGGAGATGAGGAAGACGAGGCAGATGACCCCAAGCACGTGGCAGTATACAGTCGGAAATGGGGGCAGGGAGCCCCTCGGAGGTCACTTGTGAGATGGCCGCGCATGCTTATTTGCTGGATAGTGACAGTCGAATAGTCAGCATCGGCAGAGGGGATGATTCTGGGCCCTCACCCTATTGGCCCTCGCTACGGTCCAAATGGGAGCCTTTTTCCCAGCTATTGAGAGGGAGACAAACCTAAATATTATAGCGGAAATCCTCCGTAATCTGTTGGCCGCTGCCTATGTGGCGGCAGCGTCCTCTCTGAAGGTCTGACCGGGGGGGTTTCCTCAAGCGCTTACGTTTACTCTGCGCGGGGCTGTGGGGGCAGGTGGGGGGGTGGAGCAGTACCAGCTGCATCAGCAAGTAACCTAAGTCTGGTGTCATGATGAGCAGCTTCCTTCACCGCTAGTGAGGAGGGAGTCGCCAGCGCGCAGCAGCAGGACCTGGAGCAGTCCTGAACCATAACAGGTGTGTACTTGGACAGCACTCTGCACCATTAGATAGTACCGCTGGGACTACTGGGCTGACAACTGGATGTGTGGCCGCAATTTGACGAGTTTGCGAGTGGAGAAAGCTGTCCTGGCGGCAGTTAGTTTGGCATTTCTGGGGGAGCGGTGTGGTTCTGTGCGTCGGGGGCCATCGTCTACCCAAGGAGAACCGCTTGCCAAGGGATAATGTGGAACAATGGACTACTGATCCATGGGAGTCACCAAACTGTGAGAAATGAGTTGGGTTTCAAACTTCCTAGCTCAGCCACTTATTCTGATGCCGCACCGCTGATGCCAACTTCTGCTGACAGTTTTTCCATCTGCCAACACCATCTTCTACCAGGGACTGGTTATTGCCACCCACTCCACACTGTGTTCATTTGTGCCACTGTCTGACCTCAGGCTGTTAGCTGTGTGATGCTGCCGTGACCTCCACTCTGTGTCCATTGTTCCCACTCTGTGGGACCTACTCCTGTTTTTGCCACCTACTGAATGTCATTATGCCATGTCTTGACCTCATGCGTGCTGCCGTGCCTACACACTGTTGTCATTGTCCCTCTCTGTGGCTTACTATCCTGTGTTTGCCACCTCCAGAAATGTCATTGTGCCACTGTACTGACCTCATGCCGCTTGCTGCGGCTGCGGCCGTGACCTACACACTGGGTCATTGTGCCACTGTACTGACTCATGCTGCTGCTGTGTGTGCTGCTGCTCGTGACCTTACACACGTGTCATTGTGATGTCTGACCTCTGCTGCTGGCTGTGGCTGCTGCTGTGTCTTACTCCTGGGTCATTGTGCACTGTCTGACTCATGCTGTGCTGCCGTGACCTACACACTGTGTCATTGTGCCACTGTCTGACTCATGTGCTCTGTGGTGCTGCCGTGACCTAACACTATGTCATGTCCACTCTGTGGCCTACTACTGTTTTTGCCACCTCCAGAATGTCATTGTGCACTGCTGACTCAAGCTGCTGCCGTGACCTAACACTCTGTTATTGTGCACTTTCTGACTCCATGCTGTCCTGAGGCTGCGGCTGTGACCAACAAACTGCTGTAATTGTCGCCACTGATCTGACCTCATGGCTGCTGCTGCAGTGACCTACACACTGTGTCTTTGTGCACTGTCTGACTCATGCTGCTGCTGCCGTGACCTACACACTGTGTTCATTGTGCCACTGTCTGGACTCATGCTGCGCCCTGTGGCTGCTGCCGTGACCTACACACCTTTGTCATTGTCACACTTGTGGCCTACTCCTGTTTTTGCCACCTCCTGAAATGTGATTGTGCTTGTTGAATCATGCTGCTGCTGTGGTCTGCGTTTTGCCCGTGACCTTACACACATGTGTCATGTGCCAATGTCTGACTCATGCTGTCTGTGGCTGCTGCGTGACCTACACAGTGTCATTGTGCCTCTGTCTGACCTCATGCTGTGCTGCCGTGACCTACACACTGTGTCATTGTCCAACTCTGGGCCTACTCCTGTTTTTGCCACCTCAGAATGTCATTGTGCACTTGTTGACCCTCATGTGTTCCTGTGGTGCTGCGGTGGACCTACACACTGTGTCATTGTCCCACTCTGTGGCTATCCTGTTTTTGCCACCTCCAGATAGAATGTCATGTGCCCACTGCCTGACATCATGCGGGCTGCGTGACCTAAAAAATTTGTCATTGTGCCACTGTCTGGATTTTTGCTCTTGGACTGCTGCTCGTGGACCTTCACACTGTGTCATTGTCCCACTTGTGGCCTTACTCCTGTTTTTGCATACCTCCAGAATGTCATTGTGCCACTGCCTTGACCTCATGATGCTGCCCGTGACCTACACTCTGTATGTCATTGTGCACGCTGACTTAGGCTTGTCTGCGATGACCTACAACTGTGTCATTGTGCCAACTGTTGTCATCATGCTTGCTGCCGTGACCTTACACTGTGTCATTGTGCCACTGGCCTGACCTCATGCTACTGCTGCCGTGACCTACACAATGTCTGTCATTGTGCCATGTCTGACATCGTGCTGATGCTGTGGGCTGCTGCGTGACCTACACATGTGTCATTGTGCCCTCTGTCTGACCTCATGCTGCTGCTTTGGCTGCTGCTGTGACCTAACAATGTGTCATTGTGCCATGTCTGACCTCATGCTGCTGCTGTGGCAGCTGCCGTGAACCTACACACTTGTGTTTTCATTGTGCCACTGTCTGACTATCATGTGCTGCTTGTGGCTGATGCTGTGACCTACACATGTTGTCATTGTGCCACTTTGACCTCAGCTGGCTATGGCTGCTGCCGTGACCTAGGACACTGTGTCATTGTTCCATCTCGGTGGCCTTACTCTTGTTTTGCCACCCCAGAAGTCATTGTGTCTCTCTCTGACTTCATGCTGCTGTGGCTGCCGCCGTCTCCTCCACACTCTGTCACTGATCGTTGCCACTGAGCCCTCAGCTTGTTTTTGTCAGCTGTCGCTCGCATGACTTTATCAGGCTACATTCCCCCTTCCAGTTTTTTGGTCAGTTTTTGCCCCTCTTAAGTGCCCAGGAAAATTTTATAGTGAGCGATTCTAAGAGCGGCCGGCAGTCATCTGCTGTCATTTACTAAAAAACAACATTGTATGATGACCAACCAAGCTCCTCTGCATTATTTAAGCCATGGACAACGTTCTACAGCACCTGCTGGGCCTGTGCAGCTGGAAATAGCTGTTTTTTTTAACGGATTCGTGCCGAAGTAATTCGGAACGAAGTTATTTTTTGCCGAGAAATTCGGCGAAGTGAACGAAACGAATTTCGGGAAATTCACCCATCTCTAACTATGAGCTTGGTGCAGCGGCAGGTAATAATGCTGGCTCTGCGCATCGGTAGCGCACAGGTAGCAGCGGGATAACAACAGTGATACAGCAGTCAGGAGTCAAGCTCTATGTAGGTAGACAACAACAATCTGACGCTGCAGCAAGGGCAGTAAGTTTGTCTTATAGCCAGGGGTCACAGGTGAAGAGGCAGATAACTAGGAAGGTGTCCCTTTAGATACTCGTGCACTGCCGCACGCGCCTTATGGGGGCATGCACACATGACGGAGATGGAAGCCAGAGAAGACAGACAAAAGCCGGAGCAGGAATGTGGACCAGTGAGATACTGAGCGGCGGGGAACGCCACCAGAGCAGAGACAGGAGCCAGGACAGGTGAGTATAGCGCAAGGGCATTGGAGGATGGGAGCCACGGCATGGAACGTAACGTACACCCTTTGCTCTTTTTTTTTCCCACTCCCAGGTAAATCGGTACCTTGAAAAAGATACTGGAGTAACCACCTCCTCTGGTGTCCCCAGAACTGTCCTTCAGAGGAGGATGTCAGACAATTCCCGGTTAACCTCTTGGACCTGAAACAACAGAAACAGTAGGCAGGGGGAGAGGTGGGCGGGATTCGGGATAACAGTCCTGAGGATCTTCTTGCGCTAAAGACTCCTCAACAGGAAGAATAGCAGCAATGGGCAGAAAAACGGGTAGGCAGGACTGCTCCAAAAGGGCGGGTTTGAGGCAGCGTGAGTGGAAATGGTCGCCCCATTGGACAACTTTACCCGTTTTCCAATCCAAGCATGGATCGTGAATCTGAGACCACGGAAGACCAAGCAGGACTGGAGCAGATGAACTAGGCAGGACTTAGAAGGAAATCTTCTAAGGCACAGACTGGGTACCGAACTGGACAGGCTCCTTCAAGATCTCCCCATTGACAGGTGAGAAATTCAGGGGCTTCCAGATGGGAGTCAGGCAGGCAGAACTTCTCCAGCAGAGATGGATGGATGAAGTTCTCAGAAGAACCAGAGTCCAGAATAGCAGGAACATCAAACGTAGCACCAGAAGTGTTGCAGAGTGAGACCAGAGTGATCAGATGAGGAGCAGACGCACCATCTTTTCAGGGATCACCTCACAACAAACTTTGGCACTTTATTTTCTAGGGTGCAGCCAGGTGGAATGGGCAGTTCTTTAGGTATTGTCGGGCACTGCCACAGTACAGGCACAGGTTTAAGCTGTGTCGATGGGTGCGTTCCTCCATGGAGAGATGAGTACAGTTGACTTCCATGGACTCATCTTGTGGGAACGCACGTGCTGGGTGAAAAACTTTGGGGGGTATGGGGGGGCAGGGGGGTATCAAGGTGTGGAGGCTTGCGAGGCTGGGAGGACAAAGACAGCTCTAGATCAATTTCAGCAAAGCAGATGTCAATCCGGGTGGCTAGAGTGATGAGGTCATCCAGGGTAGTAGGTAGGTCACGACCAGCCAACTTATCCTTCATGCATCCATCGAAGCCCCCGAGAAAGCAGCAACGAGGGCCTCGTTGTTCCACACAAATTCTGAGGCCAGGGTACGGAACTGGATGGCATACTGGCCCACAGTGAAGTCGCCTTGACGCAACCGGAGCAGAGATGATGCAGCAGAGGTTTTGCACCCAGGTTGCTCAAAGATTTTTTTGAAGGTGTACAAGAACTCTTGGAGATCCCCTCTAAGCCGATCCTCTCTCTCCCAAAGGGGTGAGACCCACGACAAGGCTTTTCCTTAGAGCAGGCTGATGATGAACGCCACCTTGGCTCTATCAGACAGGAACTGGTGTGCCAGGACCTCGTAGTGTATGGTACACTGGTTGAGGAATCCGTGGGTCTCTGAAGTAGTGGGCAGGCAGAGGCAGATGCAAGCTGGGACTGGTCATGGCAGCGGGAGGCAGAGCTACAGAAGGTAGCAGAGTAGATGTAGGCGCCAGTGCAGATGCAACTTCATCCAGACGGGTAGTAATGTTTTGTAGCTTCTGGAATTGTTGCTCCAGGTGCACACCATAATGGTTGTCTGTGGCTACAATGTCTGGCAAGGTCACTCCGGCGGGATCCATAGTATGATCAGTTCGTACTTTAACAAACTGGTGGTGTCAGCATAAACTTACCTGTCGATCGTCGGTATATGGTGGATCCGCTGGGCTCTTGCAAGCGTAGGTGATATAACTAACAGAGGTAGCTGAAGTGCAAGACAGGATAGCAATTGCTGGTACAGGTGACAGGAAACAGCAGGTGTAGTCGTAGGCGGATAGTGCAGTCCCAGGACTTGGTGCAATGGCAGGTAAACAGCAGGTAGTGCACAGGTAGCAGCGGGATAACAGCTGCGAGTACAGCTGCAGGGGTCAGTCTAATGTACTAGACGACAACGAAACTGACACTGGAGCAAGGGCAGGAAGTTCATCTTATAGCCAGGGGTCACGTGTCAAGAGGCAGGTAGTTGAGGCACTGTCCCTTTAGATACTTGTGCACTGCCGCACGCACCCTAAGTGGCACGCACACATGGTGTGAAACAGGAACGTGGACCGGTGAGTTATACTGAGCGTCGGGGAATTCCGCCGGAGAAGAGACACGAGCCGGGACAGGTGAGTATAGCACAGGGGAGTTAGCAGGCATGGGGAACGGCTGGAACAAGGTCATGCCCGCTGCTCAGCATGGGAGCCATGGTATGTACCATGACAGCGGTCAAGTAGTTCACCTGTTGCACTTGCTGGATGATCTGTTGCAACTGTTGAGCAACAAATGTGGTGATATTACAGACACTCGGCAGGGGCACCATGGCGAGATACATTGCTGGATCTAACTGTAATGGTTGGCTTACTGTAACAGCAGGCCTGAGGTGTGGATCCTCTGGACCACTGCAAACAGTGGTCCTAGCCACATCAGGGAGTGGAGTCTATGTAGGTCCCGATATTCATCAAAGCCCGCCGCAAGACAGATTGGGCTTACTGTGGCGGGAGACTATCAGGTCGCTACACCTGGTGTGAATTGCTTTCGGTGGAAGCCTGGATGCAATGTGGTACAAAATTGATAGACAAACTCGTGGTCAGGAACAGGCAGACAGGTCAGGGCAGGTGGCATGGTTCGTGGTTGAGGGACATGGCAGAAGAGACCTAGGGCATAGTAAGAGGAAAAACACAACAGAAAGCTTTTCACACATAGTCTACGGCATTATGGACCCAGCAAGGGCAGGAGGAAGACGCAGGGTTTAAATAGGGTTAGCGCCCGACAATAACAAATCACCCTCATGCTGGCCCTTTAAATTTCACTGAGAAGCTGCACGCGTGACCCTGGAGATGGTAGCATGCACGATGGCTGGAAGGAGCACAGCGAGGAGAGGTCAGTCGCAAGAACTGGGACCTGGGCTGCAAATGCGCCTGTGACTTGAGATGTGGGTCGTGGTGCCACTCACAGAACTAGAAGAGGGGGCGACAGGGGTACAGGTGCGCCCGTGTCTGATGTGTGGGTCACGGGATCACCGGTAACATGATTCTGGAGTAGTTTGCTAAACTAGTCTGAACTGCTGTTCTATGCCTGAATCTATAGCATTTTTCATTCATTAAGTTCACCTTTATCAGTTTTCTTATGATCTGCTATCATACAAATTGTGTTAGTGACATTATAGGTATTTAACCAGCCTTATTAATGCTTCGGCTGCGAAGTAGAATTTTCCTCTAGATAAAACACGTTCTTTGGTCGTCAAGTTTCCATGGTCCCTCCTCCGCTTCATGGTTGTGTTAATCTTAATAAAATACATCAAAACTATTTACAGCAAGGGAATTTACAGCTGTGCAGGAAGAAGCTAACTAAACAGTTGTGTCTGGGACAGTAACATTTCTTTGTTTTATGACCCACAGTTACTGGCATGTTCCAGCTACATGGGAAAATGTTGTATTAAAAGCTTTTAGCTGCACCTGAATAAATAATCAGCAAATGGAAACAAGCAAAACAGAAAGATATGCTCATCTTCCATTATCAAAGTACTTTTCCAAAATAAAGACACTTACACACAATGCCCTCCTCAACAGTGTAGATAGAACATTGGGCAAATTCATCAATGTCCATCTGTACAAAACATTTTACTGTCTGCATAAATACAGTGTAGCCTTAGCACCTGGCATGGTACCTTGAGGCATTGGAGGTGTAAACATGTGCAGGAATGGTGTCAATCAGAAGAAGCAGCCGTAGTTAACTGATAAAATACTGCCAGTGTGAGGCACTAGAGGGAGCTCTTTGCAGAAAGATTTATGCAGTTACCATTGAGTTGAATGTGAGATGTACTAATAAGTATACCATGACCTTTCATAGAGATGGTTGCAGGCATATAGGATTTTATCATGTAACTCTTCGGCTGTATTGTTAGATCTCCATAGATATAAGACATTAAAAGGGTGTTCACATCTTAGACAGTTATCGCATATTCACAGTATATGCCATAAATGTCTGATAGATGTGAGTTCCCCTGACCACCACCCAATCCTGCGGGCCCAGAGAACAGATGTGTCCTGTGCATATGTTGTTCTCTCTTCCCACTTCTATCAGAGATCTGAGACATAGCCAAACAAATGTGCACTGCCAAACACTTCTTTGGCTGAGCTTGGACCTTCTATAGACATGAACAGAGAGAGCCTCTCCATTCTCTGTGGCTGCCACACAGGTTATCACGGGACTCCAGTTCCTCAGATATGCTGGTAGTAGAGGTAGGACCCACATCTACAGTTGAAACCAGAAGTTTACCTACACTATATAAAAAGACACATATACATGTTTTTCTCACTATCTGACATGAAATCAGAATAAACCTTACCCATTTTAGGTCAATTAGGATTACCGAATGAAATTATTTATATCTTGCCAAATCGCACCATGAATGAATTGCAATAATTTTGTTTTAAGGGCAATTTTTACTTATTATCTGTCAAAGTCTAAAAAGTTTACATACATTTCATTAGTATTTAGTAGCATTGTCCTTAAACTGTATGACTTGGGTCAAAAATTTTGAATATTGTTTCACAAGCTTCTCACAATAGTTGGTAGGAATTTTGGCCCATTCCTCCTGACAGAACTGGTGTAACTGAGCCATGTTTGTTTGCCTTGCTCGCACCTGCCTCTTCAGCTTTGCCCATACATTTTCAATAGGATTGAGATCAAGGCTTTGTGATGGCCACTCCAAAACATTGACTTGGTAAACGTTAAGCCACTTTATAACCAGTTTGGCAGTATGCTTGGAGGCTTGGGCCTTTGGCGCTTAAGATTTTTTGATAAAAATTTGCGAACTGAGAATCTCAAAAATTTTTTTATGTTGTAGATGCATAAAATGTTTTTAGGGTTTCCCGTAATGTATTGCCCTTTTTGCAGTCATGTGCCCCTGGCGTGGTGTGGTGTGTCATATATTATTTGTGTGGCAGCCCCCGCCGGTGGCACCCGGGTTTTCATTGGTTTTTTCGAAATGTTTTTTTTGTGAGAACCTAGTTGTTTCGGTGTAATTTCTTTTTAAAATTTTTTGGGGGGAGGGGGGCCTCCTTTTGGTTTTTTGTCCAGGCCCCATCTCCCAAAGGTGTATAAAAAGTGCAGTTTTCAGGTTTGGGTGTTTTTTTATTTTTTTTTCTTTGGATAATGGAGGTCGGTTGACCCGGTGAGAGGCCCGGATTTGGCTTGTTGGGGTAAAGATGTGTATGACTGGATCTGAGTCCGTTGACGTGTTGGGCAGCTTAAGCATTTTTTGATCAAAAATATGCGAACCGAGAATCTCAAAGTTTTTTCATGTATGATAGCATAAATGCTTCTTTAGGAATTTCCATGTAATGTATTGCCCTTTTTGCAGTAGTGTGCTGCTGGCAGTGGTGTGCGTGTGTACATATATATATATGTGGGCCGCAGCCCTGCCTGTGGCACCCAGGTTTGCATAGAGTTTTTTCAGAAATGTTTTTTTGTGCAGAACCATAGTTGTATTCTGTTGTATATTGCTTTTATCTATTATGGGGAGGAAGGGGTGCCTCCATTTTGGTTTTCTGTACCACGCCCACACTCTCACAGGCTGTCATAATAAGTGCAGCTTGCAGGCTTGGTGTGTTTTTTTATTTTTTTCTCTCTGGATAATGGAGGTCGGTTGACCCGGTGAGAGGCCTGGATTTGGCTCTATTGAGAGGTAAAGATAGTGTAGGACTGCCCAATCTGAGATCACGTTGAAAGTTGTGGGCAGCTTAAGCATTTTTGATCAAAAATATGCAAACCGAGAATCTCAAAGTTTTTTCATTGTCCATTTGGAAGCCGCATTTCTGCCCAAGCTTTAACTTCCTGGCTTATGTCTTGAGATTTGCTTAAAGGAAATGTGTTATCAAAAATGACTTATTGTTTAACTCACATTTTTGTGTTCAACATATTTTTTAAGAATTTTTGGTATTTTTTTTTTATTTTCCCTATCCTTTCAATATTTTTTTTAACAATTCTTAAGTCCTGCTTTTTACTTTGGCCAATAAGCCCCAAAACAGTTGCCCTCCCCAGAAAAATTCTCAGTTTTCTCATTATAGCCAAAGGGGGGTCAAACTGGGAAGGAGAACCGTGTGAATAGATAAAGGATTCCCGACAAGAGGGATAGTCACAGTTCACCTTTTATCTCCCCGCTCATGATTTTTCCCCGGTCACGGCATGATAGAAACTATCTCAGAAGTAATGGGAAGAGTCAGTCTTAATCTCCTATTGCATGAAAGGACTGTAAAGATTCTCTGACTGTTTTTAAAAAAAGTGCAAAAAAGGCCCAATGGCCAAAATGAAAACTGCAAAACTTTAAGGAATTATTAAAAATTTGAAGTGATTGAAAAAAAAAAAAAAAAAAAAAAAAATTTTAAATTTTTGGGACTTAAAAATTGACTAAATTTTTGGAACCCCTTCCCTTTAAGTATTGCCATGAATTTTCCTCATAGCCATCTCATTTTGGGAAAGGACCCGTCCCTCCTGCAGAAAAAAAAACCACAAATGATGCTGCACCGTGTTTCCGTTGGGAGGTGTTCTTAGGCTTCAAGCTTCTCCCTTTTTCCCTCCAAACTTAAAGTGGTTATTTTGGCCAAACATTAATTTTAATTTTTCGGGCCCACAGGAATATCTCCAAAATTTTTGGTCTTTGTTCCTTTGTGCTTTGCAAGCATTAATTGGCTTTTTATTTTTCGGGAATTTGGGGAGGGCCTTTACCCCAGGGAAAGCCCAAGGGAAATGCAAAACTAAAAAACTTGGGGAAAGTGGCCTGGACCCCCAAAGGGATGGATCCCACGCCAGGGAGGGGTTAGAAGGGTTTTCAACCAACCTGGAAAAGGGGGGCTTGCTCCGGATTGAACCTCCCCGACAGGACTTTTTTGGGGGAGCCTGTTGCGGGAAGAATCAAAAAAGGGCTCGAGTGGGGGAAACGGGAGAAGGCGGGAAACCCGAAGGTTTGATGGGGGAAAAAAGGTCAGGACACCAATTTTGGTTCACGGGATGGAGGCGAAGGTATTTTCATAGCAAATGGGGGAAAGCCCTTTGGGACGGGCATTTGATTGGGCCGGGCTGGAAAGGGCGGGTTTAAGGGGTTCGGCCGGTGGACAATCCCCATTCCCTTTTTAAATTTTTGGGGAGGACGGCTACCCCTACGGGGGCCCCCGGAAAAGGGGACCCCCGGGGGCCCCAGGGGTTTTGGGGGGTGGGGTGGAGAAGGGGCCGCCCCGGACCCTTCACGGCCGCAGGGGGGGAGTAGGGGGGGTTGTCCCCGGGGGGCGCGGACCCCGTAACGTACCCCCCCCTTTGGGCCTCCCCCCTTTCTGGCCCGAAAATTTTTTGCAAGAGCCCCCGATCCAGGATTTTCCCTCCGGCCCCACCCTTTCCTCCGGCCCAAATCCCTTCCAGTAGCCCCCAAAAAAAACATCCCCTTAGCCACCGGATTGACCCTTCAGGACTTAAAAAGGGCCTAAAAAACAGGGACCTGCTTGTAGCAAAGGTTTTTTAAGGGACTACCCGGGGCAGGCAGCCATCCTTATTTCCCGGAACAAAGGAAGGGGGGTTTCTTTTTTCTTTTTCGCTTGGCTTCATACGGGCGAGGCCTGGGGGAGAGATTGGGCCCCCCTTCCAAACGGCGATAGGTCGCGACCAGATTATTCCCGCAGGGACATCGGAGGAGGATGGGGCGGGGAAGGGGGGGGTGGGGGGGGATCCCGACAAAGACTATGGATGGGGAGGATAGGTACCAAGATTGGTTCCTCTTCCACTTGCCTTTTGATTCGGGTGGTAGCAGGGGGAGAAGTCCCAGATAAAAACTGTAGAGAAAACAGAGGCCTTCCCAAAAATCTCGAGAGAATTGAATCCCCGTTTCCGGACAATATGTAGGGGAAGTCATGCATGGGAAGATATGCTTAAAAAAAGAGTTTGGGCGAGTCGAGGAGCAAAAGGAGACCGGGAAAGGGGGCCCAAAAGGTGCCATTCCGAAAAAAAACGGTCAGTGACCCCCAGAAAACCTTTTTTTCATCGAGGTGGTGGTCGGTGGGAATTTCCTTAGCAATATGGCCCAAGCCTTTTGGAAAAGGGGAGAAGCTGGAGTAACCCCGGGTCTGAGACGGGGTGACTTGTTGGGGGCCCAAGGTTTTTACAGGCCTCCACAATTCCCTTACATTTTTAGCTGGGTCCGGCTACGGGAAAAAACCGGGAAATAAAGGGAAAACAAACCGCCGTACCCTAGGGTGTCCGCTGTGGGAGAGAATGCCCCCCATTTCAGAACCCTCAACCAAAGAGAGGGGTCAAATGTTTCCCCGGGGGGGTACTGTTGGAAGTTCAGGGGCCGCGGATACTAGGTTCTGGGGGTTTGATGTCCGGGGGAGCAGTCTCCTCTTCCCACGGGGGTTTGAGGCAGGGAAAGGGCATGGCCCTTTGGATGTTCCTCCCCGCGGTGGGAAATAGGGATCAAGAAATTGGCCCCGGGGTGAAGAACAAAGCCCCTTGCTTGGGTGGGTTTGAAAATTGCGCTGTTGGAGGTTAGGGGGTTTTTGTGGTCGTTAAGTTTCACGGGTTTCGAGAAACCCTCCGGGGGGTGGCACCATTCTTCCAGAGGATCTTAAGGGCCAGAAAATCCCGATCCCGATTTTTATAGTTCCTTTCGCAGGGGGAAAAGGGTTTGGAAAAAACCCAAGGTTGGTCTTGCCTTTGGGCCCCTTTTGGGTGGGCCCGCCCCCCCCCGGGAGGGTTTCTTCTAAGAAAAAGGGTTTCTCTGTATCAGGTGGGGACAACACAGGTGCGGGCGGGGAGAGGGTTTGTTTCCCGGACATTGCGCGGAGAGGACAACCCCTGAGGGTGTTCGGGGCTCCCGAGTAGGGCAGAGGTTTCCCCTTTCGTCGTGATGTTTTGAGAGTCATGGGCTCTGTCCCTTGCATGGCCTCTTCCCCGGCTGGCTGGGGAAAGGGGGCTGGAGGGCCCCAAAAAACAGGAGAAGAAGGGGTAGACGAGGTTTGCACTGGTAAACCCCTTTGGGGAGTCCTCCCCCCCTCTCGGGGGAGGACGTCAATCCGGGGTCCCGATGGGTGAGCTCGCTTAAGAAATGGGGGTCCCCCGGGGGAGGGGGGCTCCCCTTAAATTGGCTGGAGAGTCCTTCTTGAACGTGGGGGCACAATGCTGCATTGTTCCAAACCAACTCTGAAGCTGTGTGCGGGAAATTTAGGAGTATTTTACCCAAAGGAGGAGTTCCCTTGGCTGCATGTTTTTAAAAAGGCAGTTTCAGCGACAGGCGGGGCGGCTCTTGAAAACATGCGGAACTCCTGCAGGGGGTCCCTAGGCCAGTGCTTTCCCGGACAGGAGATGACCACGAAGGCCACCTTGGCCTTTCCCTTTGGGAAAATGAACAGCCTAAATTCCTTTAGGGGGGATGCAGGGTGCGCCTTTGGGTCCCCATCAAACTTTAACGGCATGGACAACCAGAGTTTAGGGCCGGCGGACATCCCCAAAACGGTTGCAAGGAGGAGCCCCCCCCGCAGCCACTGCTGCTGCGGTTTTCGAGGAGTTGCGCATCATATGCAGCTGGTTAAGCGCTGGCGATTGCTTCGATTGCTGAGCCCGATGGTGGTATGTCAGAGACGTTGGTAAGGCACCTTGGGGGATCTATGGCCCAAACGAACTGTAACGGGAGTGGAATTTGGACTCTGGACCCACAAGCGATTTGGGATCGCCCCGCCAGGGAGCGGGTCAAATAGGGGCCGGTATTCATCAGAGCCCACCGCAAGGTGGGATGGACTTTGTGCGCGGTTGTACCAGGTCGCTACCCCTGACGTGACTTGCTTTAGGAGGCAGCCGAGGTGTTGCACGTACAGAATCGTGAAGCAGGCTCGTAGTCGGGGACAGGCAGAAGGGACAGACAGAAGGTCAGGACAGGCGGCAATGGTTCGTAGTCGGGGACAGGCAGAAGGTCAGGACAGGCGGCAATGGTTCATGGTCACGGGATGGAGGCAGAAGGTACGGTTCACAGTAGACAAACAAGATGCAGGGAAACGCTTCCTCTCTAGGCACAGGGCACTATCGATTCGGCAAGGTGCTAAGGAAGAGGCAGGGCTTAAATAGGGTCAGCGCCCGGTGAGACCAATCTGGCTGGAGTACCGCGCGCGTGCCCTAGTGGGTGGGTGCGCACTCGGCCGGCAGCAGGAGAGCGTGCCGGGACGAGAGCAGGAGCGTGGTGACGTAAGTGGCTGTCAGAGCTGTGGGCGCACCCGCAGCCCGAGTACCGGACTGCGCCGCCGGCCGCAGCTGGGGACGCTGCGTAACACTAACGTCCGCCAGCATCTTCAAACGTTCTTTTGTTTTTGTTCTTGGGCTGATATGCACATGTTGGAAAAAGCACATTCATCTCTGAAACACAGAACCTGTCTCTTTCCTCAGCGGTATGAGGGCTGGACAATCCCATCTTGTTTGTACTTGCATATAATTGTTTGTACAGGTGAACAAGGCACTTTCAGGTATCTGTAAATTGCACCCAAGGATGAACCAGACTTGTGCAAGTCCACAATTTCTCTTCCTGATATCTTAACTGATTTCTTTAGACTTTCCCATGATGTTACACACAGAAGCAGTGTTTTTTTGGGTGTGTTTTAAAAAATACATCCAGAGATGTTTTCTCTAATTAACTCAGATGTTGCCAATAAACCAATAAATCAGAAGCTTCCAAAGACATGACTCCATCATAGGGGCTGTCCTAAATTGTTTAAAGGCATAGTAATCCTGGTGTATGTTAACTTTTTACTTTGCAGAAAGTAATAAAAATGCCTTTAAAAATTATCTCTCTCTTATTTTGCTCTTAAATTGTTGCATTCCAAAACTATAACATTTTTTTTTTTCAGTTTATGTAGATTTAGGCTTTTTTTTGCAAGATGAATTTTATTTTTTCTGTTGAATAAGTTGTATGCACCACAAAATTATTGTTTAACTTTTATGAACTTTTTTGTGTGGAAAATGAAAAAAGTTATTTTTGTGCTTTGAAATTACGCTGTTCTAGATGTAGTATAAACAAATTTTAGCTTCAATTAATGGCTTGTATGATTGCAGTGATATCAAATAGTTATGGTTTGTTTACAATGTACTATTTCTGCAAAATACCACATAATATGAAAAATGATTTGCATGCTGCTGCATTCCAAGAGAAATTACTTTATTATTTTTCTATCAATATAGCCAAATGAATGCTATTATTTTCCAGGATAAGGCTTTTTTTTTTATAGAATCATATTGGGGGTTCATATACATGGCTGATTAACTTGTACTTCTTATGGGGGTTATGGATGAAAAAGTAATTGTGTTATGTGTTTTTACACTGTTCCTGACCAAGTCGTTTACCCCCTCCCACCCTCCTGACCAGGCACATTTTTCTTTTATGTAGTACACACCAGTTGGAACACTGTAACGCTTCCTCAAACAGTTACTTTTCACATTTTTTCATCTTTTTTCCGTGATAAATTAGGCTTTATTTTAATGTCATTTTTACATTACATTTTTTTATAATAATAATATCACTTTTTTAATTTATTTATTTTTAACAGCAAAAGTGGTGCTAAAATAAGTTTTGCAATTGTGTCACTTTTCCATCAGCTTTATATAGGTGATATCAAATTTTAGGGTTGTCAGTGGGGGCTAAAAGTTGCGGTTTAT